>JAMKCH010036500.1:0-29085 GCA_023653785.1 Ophioderma brevispina | reverse complement strand
ACGGTTTGTCCCTTGTGTTTAAAAAGTAGTACCATGTCGTCTCGGGGTCAATTTTACGTCACTTCATCGTATTTATACATATGGGTTCTTGACAACAAATGCTGGACCTGCCCACATGAAAGTTGTTCTTAGTTTTTAAAATTGAAGTTTAAGGTGATGTCTCTGAATGGTATGTGCTAGTAACAATAATTAACATATTAAGCATGCACTTGTTGCATGAATTTGAAATGAAGACTCCTTAGTTAAGAAAGTGTGGTTTTTTTTCTCTGTTTTTTTTGTCTTTGGAAGCTCGATGCCCCCCCCACTTTTTAAATCATGACAAAGACACACGTATGTAGCCGTTTCCTATGAGCGTTCGCGTGAGTTTGTGGATAGACAAAATTCACGTGGTGGGAGTAGGGCAGCAGCAACAGGTAAGTTGAAGCAGGTAAGCTTGTTAGTTAACAAAAAAAAAAACATTTTACTCGAATTTAAAAAAAATAAAACTTCGGCTGCGAAGGGGCTGAAACCCCCCCACCCCCCAAAAAAAATGCATATCACAGTTGTTTTTTCACAGTGCTTCTGCGGCACAAAAAAACCTTTTTAGTGGCCTAAGCAGAATGCAGGTCAGGCCTAAAAAAAGCAAGCAAACTAAGGACAAGAAAAGAAATTTATTAATTACAAGTAAAAGCAAAGATTAAAAGATTTTGGTTTTAGGATACAAAACCAAAAAACCAAGGTAAATGTCCAACAAACAATCACAGGCAAGTCGAGGAAAACAATTACAGCCATATGTTTAAAATCCCAAAAAGGAACTATATATTTCCTATATTATCCACCTGCGGTTTGGTTAATAAATAGAGAAGATGGTTGTGAGTAAATGTTGAAATTTAGGTATGTGGTATCCCTAACAGGGATCTGGAAAAAAGGTTTTATTAAAAAAAAAAAAAAAAAAAAAAAAAAAAAAAAAAAAAAAAAAAAAAAAGATGTTGTTTTTAAATACTGATTGCTCATCGAAACGCCGCCATTCATCATTATCACCATCGCTGCCATCATCTCACCATCGCCGCCATCATCATCTCATCAACCATCGCTGCCATCATCATCATCATAATCACCCTCATCGCGCCGCCATCATTCATTATCAATAACATCATTCAAAAAACCAGAAATGACAAGCTAAATAAAAATTCCTTTAAAAAGGAAAGGCGAGTCAAGGGGAAAGTTAATCCATGTAAATAAAAGGTATGGGAAGGGAGGTTTTGGCAATTGTGCTTTTTGCACATACTTAGCCGAGGCATACTATGAGTAATATTTAACACAGAGTGAATAGGGAGCTTCATATCCCTCTTACATTACGATTTTTAAAGGGAAAAATTGTGAACCAATCACATAGGACAATAATAACCGTAGTCGGGAAAATTAACAAATAAACGCTATATACTGCCACCACAAGATTGACCACTGCCAGAATCACAGCAGTACTGGAAGAAGTAATTCCAGATATTTTGCAGCCGAAGAAGTTTAAGGTCTTGCAGGGATTGGCCACACGTTACCAACGTGGGTCAATAAATTTTGTTTTTTTTATTATATAAAGCCCTTCCCAAAATGTAAAGCTCCAACGTTCAGCAACTAGGGGCAATCTACACGGAGCGCAGATACAGATCGGATCCAGAAGGAATCCAGATTGTATCCGTTTGCGTCTACACGGGGACAACGCCCCAAAACTTGATCGCTCTGCAAAGATTACTGGTGTGTACACGCTTATGGCAAGAAATAAAGGGCAATAACGTATTGCTGCAAAGGTTGCGAGAAAGTAGCAACGCTGTTGCGACATTTCGGCAAAACGTTGCGACATTTCAGCAAAATCATGAATTTCTAACAAGTTCAGTTAAAAAAAAAATCATGAATTTCTGTGACGTATTTCAAAAAATAGACCACAACGCGTTGCTAGATTACTTGCAACGCGTTGCAACCATCACCAACGCAGTTGCGTTGCGAGGATCAAAAAACGCGTTGCAAGCTTCGCAACGCGTTGCTAAGGTTTACAAGCCATAAGGGAAATAACGTTATTGCCGCAGCGCGTTGGGAGAAAGTAGCAAAGCGTTGCGACAGTTCGGCAACGGTTGCGGAACATTCAAGCAACGCGTTGCGACATTTTCAGAACGCGTTGCTGGTGTCGGTCAATCACATCATGAATATTCTGTGACGTATTTTTCAAAAAATATAAATCTCACAAAAGCGTTGCGACCTTCACAACGCGTGCAAACCTTCACACCGCGTTGCTCGGCAATCCGTTATGACACTTATTGCCTTCACAACGCGTTGTGAAGTTTGCAACGCGTTGTGAAGCTCGCAACGCGTCGTTGTTGTGATGGCTTGCCGCGCGTTGTGAAAGCCATAAGGGTCAGAAAGTATTGCCGCAACGCGTTGTTGATCTATTTTTGAAATACGTCACAGAAAATGTCATGATTTTTTATTGGCCGACGCCGCATCGCGTTGCTACTTTCTCAAAACGCGTTGCGGCATACGTTAGGACCTATGGCTTGTGGGACCTTCGCAAACGCGTTGTAAAGCCAACAAGCGTTGTATGAATCTCGCACGCGTGTTTGTTGAGGCTGCAACGCGTTGTGAGTTTCCACAACGAGTTGATAGATTACTTTGCAAACGCGTTTGGGTTAGATGTTCTTTTTTCTTTGTGAACATACGTCACAGAATTCATGATTTTGATTGGCCGACACCGCAAACGAGTGCTGAAAGTGCACCGCGTTGCCAAAGGCGCGTTGCTACTTTCTCGCCACGTGTTTGAAGGCAATACGTTAGGCCTTTAAGGCTGCCATACACGGCTTGGTTAGTGTTCGCTGACCACACTCTTTAAAAGCGTAATTTAAGGTACGCGTAAAGTATCCTCGATCACCAAGGTGTACGCGTATAGCATAACGTACATTTTAACTCTTCGAAAGGTCGCCGTAATTTCGCACTCACTGCGCCGGCGGGAGCGTTCGAGAAACGGTCGCCCGTGATCTCGATCTCGAAGAAGAAAACGGATCCGAGCGGGATCTGCGCGGCCGGGGAGAGGGCCCAATTGGCACCCAGAGGACGGCAGGGGAGGGGAGGGAAAGTTGTACGGCGGTCGCACCCAAAACGACGGAAAGGGGGCAAAAGGGGTAAAAAAATGTTCACGCCATTGCACTATTTCAATTCATATACAATTTAAACAGTCGTTGACTTCATGACATTTACCTGTCATTCCACCGTATGGAATCGTAATATCACATTTTATAAGAAAGTGTGCAATTGCAATCAATCTATCTATACTACTAAAAAAAATGAGATCAAAGGCTAATACGAATCTAGGTTAAATGTCACTTACAAAATCACGATTTTTTTCTAAGCCTGTACAGCCAAATGGTTGAAATATTGGTGCCAAATTTACAGGATGGGTTTTTGGATGAAGGCCGATCTATCAAGATGAATTGAAAACTTATATATCCTTTTATCTCGGGCTCCCCATTTTAGCAGTACGTTAATTCAATGAACGTCATAACGTAAAGACGCATGTTAACAGCAAAGTACTGTCAAAATTACAAAATAAAAAAATTCCGGACAACATTTTGATACTAATTTCATAATTTTTCGTCAATATTTCGTTTTAGTGTTAAGTCAATGGCGGATTTCTAAATTGGGATTTCTGTGCGCCACTCCTGTCACAGAAATCTTATAGCGCTTATTATCTATGTCCACCTGTTGCCGTCGCCCTCTTATTATGTTTTTGTGTTAGTGTTACCCCGGCGTGTTTGTATTCCACACGATGTCAAGACGGAAGCAAACCTGTTGGAAAGTAGTGTGATCGCTTTGTAATTTCTACTCCTTTGAACATTAATATCTTTTTGTAAATGTACGGTCATGTTTTCGCTGGGGCATTATCTTATTGAGCACACATCAATATGGAGTAAAAATGCAGCAAACATTTCAATAAACTCATACATGTAGATTTTGTAGAGGATATAAACGCACAAAATTTTCTGCAACATGATTATTTGAAAAAGTAGGTCAAAACCCAAGCGAATAGAGCGGGTAGCCGTAGGTTACCCTGCCACAAAAACTAATGTTTACTCTGAAAATGAGACCTATGTTGTAGCCTGTTAAAACTAAAAAAAAGTTGAGCATAAAAAAGATTTTAATAAGGAAAAAAATTTTGAAATAGCCCCCCCAATAACACCATTCACCCCCTCTTTGTAATTGGACACCCTTCGATTTAAAAGTCCCAAACACCCCCAAGCTAAACCAGCCTACAAAAAGCTTAAGACGGGTATTTCCTTAATTCCGACTTAAGCTACAAGTAGGCAACACCCCAGGGATTTCCCGCTCATCTCGCGCAAAAGTGTGCCGACTGCCGATCTGAAAAGTGCCATGGAGCTGCCAACGTACCTCACCAGATGTACCTGTGCCTCACCATCGACACTGCCACAAAATGCATTAAACGTTAAAATTAAATAAATTATAACTTCATCGGTTGGTGGTCAGATTTGTCGAATGACGGGGAAAGTTTGAAAAACGGTTGTTTGTATAGAATTGATAAATGATATACGATACGGGCGATTAAAATATACGGCCGCTCGCAACAACCGAGTAGCCCAGTGACGTATCTAGCGAAAAGGACGCCGCCACAGATCCATAAATTTTCTAGTGGTTGCTAGACAATGTGAAGTCAATACTACTAATGGGATATGTTTTTTCTTGACAACCTCGACACTAATTTGTTCTTCATCTTGGCGGTTTGTTGAATCTCAGTCAAATTATGCCTATGCTCCCAAGTAATTTGGCTGAACATGCTTGTTGCAAATTTTGCAGCTATTTGCAAATCTTTTTTGAAAAAGGAGTCGCATGGATTTATGTAAGAGTTGCTCATCAGTCGAGTCTGAAATTAACGTGGCTTGCCTTTACCTGTTAATTTTAACTATATCACATGGGCCTGATTCTCCATTCTCTTGTTGTAGTCTTTTTCATATTTGTACGTTGTAGTTTTTAAGCGTGTTGTTAGCAAATGGCACTGATTGTGTGTGTGAGTGGTTTGCCGACTCACTTGCCTCATGCATTTTCCACCTTCGCAATGCTAAATTGCTTCACTTTGGTGGATAAATGCTTGTTGCAAAGTTGTAAGCTACGCACACACACACACACACACACAACACACACACCGTTTTAAACTCGTTAACTGTTTTGATCTCATTGTGTTTTATGTATGGTGCATTCCAGCCGGGGTAGGTGGGTGCGATGTTGTGAAATGCGTTTTCGCCAATACATAAGATACAATAAACAATTGCATTGACAATGAGTCTGTCATGACGATGAAGGTTCAGGTCATGACATCTGACAGAGTAGAGAGTTAACCCGAATTGTATCGGACATAGGATCGGTGGCCGAAGAAAAGATCGGATAGGCCACAAGTATGTCAGAGAGTCTTGACGTCCTTCAACCGAGGTTATTGAATGAAGAGAAATGGAAAAGTATAATGGGAATTTTACCAGGTTTTTAAGTTTAAAAAACACGAGGTTGCTCAAAATGATTTAATATGATGTATTTAGCTATCATTCTGCATCATATAAATCTTATCAGCATGAGGAAAACTTAGGCTAATGACAGTTACTTACGTATTAATACTTCATGATCTCATTCTGCAAGGCGGGTTTCCACAATACAAGTATACTGCCACTGTTATTAGGTCCTGTCTAAGTTACAAAGCGCATGACAGGCGCATGACCTCTCCAGTGCTCTCCCACGGAAACATCATTCTGAGAAGTGAAACTGAGAATATTACTGCTTTATATTTTAGTTTGTATCTTTTGGTGCTTCAAAGCATTCATGAACATGATGAAAAAAATCCTTGGAAGAGAGTCCAGAAATACGCCCGAAATATTCCCGTTTCTAAACTCTTTCGGTAGTATTTTTTAGGTTCGTTTTCAATTGCAGTGGCTGTATTGTTGTTGGTACAGATTAAAAAGTGTCATAATAGAATAAGTAGAAGAGACTAATTTACTACAAAGATGACAACCTTTGAAAACCACCACAATATGGCCATATGCCGACGGGCTATTCACAAAACATATGAAACACAAACTTTAAACTATTGGAGTATTAAATACTCAGGTCTTTCATTTCTATGCAATATGAACTTGAAGAAAAGTCATGGGCGATTTATTTAGAGACCTGTATGCATTAAACGACGAGTTGTAAAGTTGTTTTTGTCAAACATGTGCGGACTGCAATGAATTCTCAGTACTAATTTGCATAGAACATAACATTTAATAATAATATCGTTGTCACCACCTAGCTTTACCAAGCTCACATGGTGCTACTCATCTCATTCCATTCTCCTCATTGATTGTAAGTGCTTCAAAAGAATAAGGGGATCAGCAGAAAGTTTGTTTTGTAGTAGTGAGTACTGTACAAACAGTGCATGGTTTTACGTGTATTCTGAACAAATGAAGTAAGCTTAAATTTCGCGAAAATGTTGACATTTTGATAGTCGCCAATAGTCGTAGTCGCGACTATTTGGGGGCGACTAGTCGACTACTAAAAAAGCCTGTGTCGTGCAACCCTACATGTACATGACACAATATGGATGCCCCAAAATCTCTTGTTGCAGCTAATGTTGAAGGAAAGTGACAGTGGATTCTTGTCAACAGTGGCGTAGCTAGCATGTTCGGAGCCTGTGGACAAAACACCAACCGGGGCCCCTAGGCTTAATAGCACGATTCATCGTGCTCACAGTGGTGGCGACTTTTGTATATGCAAATGCAAATGGTGCGCCCGCAGGCGGAGTGCCCATCTCTCTGTCATTGGCGTTTCGGCCAGAATGCCATCATATAATGTTGCTCTGGGGGTTCGTCACTCCTCCCGCGCTGTGAGTCTGTTTTGCATTCCCAGCATATGCTGGTATACTCCTGGGTGGAGAGAGGCAAGCGCGGTAAAGTGCCTTGTCCAAGTGCACAGCACATTGGCGACAGCGGGGCTCGAACCCACAACCTTATGCTTATGAGGCGAGCACTGATCCACTGAAAAACCACATGTTTTTTTTTTTTTTCCCCCCATAGTATTAGTCCTTCATCATTTTCACTTTTATCGTTTTCCACAATCAGAGACCACCTGGCTTATAATGCAAGCGGCCTATGTAAAAGACACAATGATAAAAGTATAGGCCAGATGCATGAGAAATAATGCTACCCCGCAATATACAAAAACTGAAACACTTGACTTGACTTGACTTGACTTTGACTTAACTGCATGAGTAATTCTCCTCCATTCTGGTCTGCCCTTTGCAATAGATTTGGCATTTTGGAGGTCCAAGCCTGTGTCCTTGGGGATCTGGTCCTTCCATCTTGCTGGTGGGCAACCTGGCTTCCTACGCTTGTTGAAGTCTTGCGTATATAGGCTTGGTATGGTAATCTGTGTTCCGGCATCCTGACAACATGTCCAAACCACTTCTGCCGTCTCCTGGTGACTGCATCCGTTATGGTGCATGTGATGTTCAGACGCTGTCTAACTTCATCATTTCTAATTTTGTCCAGAAGGTTCACTCCTAGGATGGACCGGAGACATCTCATCTCAAAGCTTTAGCTTTTGGCAGTCTGCCTTGCGCAATACCCAGGACTCTGCTCCATACATGTAGGTGGCAATGTGAAGTATAAGAGACCGGTATATTCTGACTTTGAGTGATCCTGTGATGTCATGATTGCTCAGTCCAGATTTTAGTCCTGTAGTCCTAACCTATGCCCATGCTTGCCAGTCTTGTAACGCCTCTTGATGGTCCTCCTTAAGCACGAAGGCACATTACTTACTTCCAAGAAAGAAACAAAACATTTACTTTGTCAATGGGTGTCTGGTTAAGGGTGATGTCTTGGGTCCATCGGACATGATCTTGTGCATTTAGATGGTTGATCTTCATTCCCCATTTGCAACCAAAAAAACTCAATTTTTATTCCGGTACAATAAAATTGTTTGCTACTGTTTAATGCCAGACAAGGGGTGTTGTAAAAAGACTTTATAACCTCTAATTATTTTGATATATTTTTGCGTTTCTTCGTCGAGATTTGCTTTAATAATGTCACTTGTTATCAATCCTTATGCAAATATTAAATTCAAATAAAACTGTTCGAGCGGAACCTTGGACCAACAACACCATTCACGCGTTGATAATTTAAAAGAAACAATGGTTACCAATAATAAGGCTATAATACATATGAAGAAAATAATGAGAAGAGCGTATCCATAATACCTGATAGCCCCGCCATCGGCCATCCACATCTTGTGAAATGAAATCGTGTTTAGGGATGACTCTCTCACTCTCTCTCTCTCTTCCTCCAATCTCTTAGGCTTTTAATCTCCTGGGGCCCAATTCCCCATTTCCTATTTCTTTCTCTGCAGAAACTATGTTATACTTCCAAGGGACAGTGCCCCTATCGTAATAGCCCCGTTCCCAGATATCCCCATTTTTGGTATTTGAAGGAAGCTAATATTTTTCGATCATTTTACCCTTGAAATCTTGGGGCTAAAGGATGTTTGTTTTGGATGTTGTGAGCGAAAAATGTGGCCCCATTTTGGTCGACCAATATTAATTTTTATACACATAGGCGTCTTTAGGAAATTACAAAATCACCTTTTGTTCAGCCTCACATGAAAACGGATTGAAAATCGGCGCGGAAACTTTACATATGAGGTTTTGGGAGTGAAAGGTCATGTGTCAAATACAAAAAAGTGGTGCCAAAATTTAGGAGAAACAAATGTCCATCTTGGGCTAATACACGTGCCACCAAATCCAAGCTAAACGAGTATGCAGTAAGGCTCAAGGGCCCCTCCAGGGCATTTTTTTTCTCCAAACTGTCTCGGGGTTTTTTTTCTCTAAGAACTTTCGGGCCCTCAATTCCTGATTATTCTAGAAAACAAACTAGTGCCGATTGTGTCACATCATGCAATAGGCCCAGAAGGACCATATTGTCCCCGCCTAACGAGTTCGGAACGGGACTATAAAAGAGCAATCTGCCCTTCCGTTCGTCGTTCGTTCTTCTGTGATAAAAACTGTTAACCATGTTCTGGTATCTGGATTCCGTAAGGGCAACAATGATGTAACCTGGTTGAAAGAAGCCCCCCGGGTTGAAGAGTTCTCGGCCCGATTAGATTTTGGGCGTAAAATATCTAATTTTGTATCTAATAATTTTGCGCCCCGCCCCCATAATTTTATGAAAATTAAAATCCTGCACGGCCTGTGTACAAGTTTTTTCTGGAGTTCTCTGTAAGGCTATAATTGATGTACCTTTGTGGAAGGAAGCAGGCTTAGAGTTTTCGACCTGATTAGAATTTTGGGTGTATTTTGGACCAATTGGCTATGCAAATGAGCTAATTAATATGCAAGAAGTCCGCATAATTGGCTATAGTTTTTTGAACACTG
The DNA here is from genome assembly GCA_023653785.1 of Ophioderma brevispina. Lineage (NCBI taxonomy): Eukaryota > Metazoa > Echinodermata > Ophiuroidea > Amphilepidida > Ophiodermatidae > Ophioderma > Ophioderma brevispina. The sequence goes on along the minus strand of JAMKCH010036500.1, from coordinate 19,658 downwards.
TACTGTTGGATACCAAATTCCTTCGCTGCAGCAGCCTATTGGTCCACATTACCTCTCTTTTGCAATTTGAAAGTATGTGATATTGCGGCTATGGTATGCCAATGAGCTCATAATTAAATATGGGTATTGCTATATCCTCTGAACGGTACATTGGATAGGTCACAATTCCTTCGCTACATGAGACTATACTATTCCATAGTTGAGGGGGACAACCATGGGGTGTTGGGAGTGATATGCGGCTTAGGTATGTCAAATGAGCTAATTAAATAGGCGTATTGCTGTATCTCTGAACGGTACATCTCGGATATGCAAAATTCCTGCGCTACTGGAGACTCTATGTGCCCTAGGGGAGGGGTGGGGTTTGCGTGGGGGGTTAGGTTATTGCGGGTTGTGTGGGCGAGGGGTGGGGTGTGGCAGAGTGTTGGCGAGGTGTGTTTTTGTTTGCAAAGTGTGTTTGGGAGGGGTTGGGGTTTGCATTGTGTTAGGAGGGGTATGGCCGGGGTGCTGGGGGGGAATTGGTGAAAGTGTTGGTAGGGGATGTGAGTTGTTAGTGCGGGTGTTTGGGGAGGGGGGTAGGGTGTATGTTGGCGGGGAGTGGCGTGTTGCGGGTTTTGTGGAAGGGGGAGGCGTGTTACGGGGTGGGGGTTGCGGGGATTGGGTTGTTGTGGTGTTAGGAGGGGTTGGTGGGGTGTGTGTTGCAGAGTGTTGGGAAGGGTGTGGAAGGGGGTTTGGGGAGTTTAGAACTTCACGGGGAGTTGGGGGAGGGGGCGTTGTTGCGGGGTGTTGTGGTGGAAGTGTTGCGGGGGTGTTGGGAGTGGTGGAGTTTTCAGGGTGGTTGGGGAATGGGGTGGATGGTTGAGAGGGGGGGGGGTGTTGTAGGTGCTTTTATCGCCTGTTGTTAGTGATAGAGACATTCGGCGGGGACATATGTATTACGCATCCTCGTAAATACGGATTTCGCCTTTTTTAAGTACTTTAATAACACCACCACGCGGGACCCCATGACGAGGGTCCCTGAATCCAATGCCATTATAACTTGTATCCTCGGGGCCCTGGTAAATGGCCTAGTAATTTTATATGCTTTGACATTAAGAATGGGCCTCTCGCTTCGGTATAAGGTAGGCTAGAAGGGCCCCAGATTTATGATGCAGCGTCACGCATTAATGCCCACCGCCAAGTTCGGAACGGACTATGAAATGAGGCAGCGTTCGTTGTTCCGTCCGGTCCGTCCGTCCCTTGTCGTTCTCTTCCGTCTGGAACAAAAATGTTAAGCCATGTTGTATACCATTTATCTGGAGTTCCATAAGGTCGACAATATGTTACTACTGGGTGGAAGAAGCTGGTTGATGAGTTCTCGACCTGATTATATTGTGGCCTGGAAAATAATGCTAATTAAATATCTAATGTGCATAATTTTTGATAATTTGCCCTGCAGAGGCCGTGTACACGTTTTCTGTATTCCGGGGTCGGTGCGTATAATGATGTACCTTAGTTGAAGGACGGCGGCCTGAAGAGTTCTTGACCTGATGTAGGAGTTGGTTGGCGGTTTCAAAAAAAAAATTTCAGGCAAATTGAGTATGCAAATGAACTAATTAATATTCAAAATCCAGCCGTAATTGCTATTTTTTGAAACGGTACATTGGAATACTCAAAATTTTTCCTGCCCTGCATAATACCTATCATGGATCACAGTCTTTTGTGAAATTTGGAAAGTATGTGTCATGCGGCTTAGGTATGCAAATGATCTAATTAAAATAGCGCAATTGCTTTATCTCTGAAACAGTACATCATATATGCAAAATCCCAAATTCCTTCTCTACTACAGTGAGCCCACTATGCTAGGGGAGGGGGTGAGTTGTTTTGGGAGGGGGGGGTGTTGGGAGGGGGGGTTGGGGAGGGGGGTTGGGTGTTGGGTAGGGGTTTTGGGTGTTGGGGGGGGGTTTCGGGTGTTGGGGGAGTGGGGTATCAATTGTGTTGTGAAAGAGGGTAGTGTGTTTTTTGTGTCGTTGTGTGTGTGTATTTTTCTTGGTTTGGTCTTGTTTTGTTGTTTTGTTATTTTTGTTGTGTCTTTCTTTTTGTTTGGGGTCTGTGTTTGTGTGTTTTGCATGGTGTTGTGTAGGTTTTTTGTCTGTTTTTGCGGGTGTTGTTGGAGGGGATGGGAGTGTTGCAGGATGTTTGCGGGCACAGGATGAGGGTGTTGCAGTGTGTTTGGGGAGGGGAATGCGGGTTTGCGGGGTGTTGTGGGGGAAAGGGGAAGGCGTGTGATAGGGTATTGGGGTAATTGTTGTGGGTGTTGAGGGGTGTTTAAGGAGGGGGGGGTGTTGCAAAGGGGGGTTGGGGATGAGGGTGGGGTTTGGGGTTTTGCGGGTGTTGGGGAGAGGGGTGGCGTGTGCAAGTGTTGGGGAGGTGGTTAGGGTCTTGAAGTGTGCATTTATCACAGTTGTTAGTGATCGCAACTGGGCGGTGACATTTTTAATCAAACCTTAAATAGCAAATCGCGTCAAATACGGAGTTCGCCTTGTTTTTTTAGGAATTTGTTTGAAAGCAAATCTATGATCTTTGTTGCCCCCTGTGCCCGCCCTCTCTCCTCCTCCCTTCCCATCCCCCCTCCCTCTTTTCTTTCTTTCCTTTTTCCCTTTCTTTTCTTTTCCGCTTTTCTCTCTTTTTTTCTCTCTCCTCTTGCTCTCTCCCTCTCTTTTTCTCCAATCTCTTGGGGGGCCCCTAACCTCTCGGTGCCCGTGACTTTTGTCCAATCTGTCCTATGGTAGCTACGCCCCTGCTTGTCACTGTTGTGTTTGCATTTGACTGATACTGTAAATTCGTTTATTGCAACCGCATTCAAACCAAAACCGCTGTTATCTAATGATCAAGGCAATGAAATTGTGTTTGTTTCGGTTACAGAATTTTTGAATGCTATTTGCACAAACAACCTTTGCTGGTCAATTATCATAAATTAAGTGTTTTGGGTGAGCAAAATGTTTAAAGTTTGTTTTAAAAAGGCTGTCTTTTATTTAAAAAAAAATAGATTACAACTACAGCACATTGCCCTGAGTTTACCGTTGGTGTTGGCCCTGGCCTTGTACAGACACTGGGTACATTAAAAACAAAACAATCGCTACATAAATTTTCTCAAAGTTCAACATATGTGATGCTATCTGGAAAACCCCACCCCGCCCGTTTGGACGCTCGTTGTGTTCCCATTTATATTTTTGAGTTTTTACTACACTGCAGAAGTTTTGAAGCTAATGATATTTATAATTTGTGTTAGAGAACGTTTAAATTTTCAATTTCACCCATTGCCACATTACAAAATAAGTTAATATAACCACCAAAAATAATGTACATCAGAATTTCCTCAAACAGTAATTCAATCTCAACTAAATAATTTAAAAAAAAATAATAACCAGGTCTAAAATTGCTTACTATTTTCTCTCTGGTAAGCACTATTTATTCTATCATTTATTATTTCACATTTTTAAACACGTCGCATATATCATTTGGATGTTCTAAGTAAGGAAATCTAAGTTTGATTTCAAATGATTACCATCTAGAAGTCTTTCTATTGGCCAAAAATTTTGATACCGTCATCACAATTTGACTCCACATGTAAAATCTATGGAGTTTTCAAAAATTATTTTATAAACATTTTGATACTTTGTATTAATATCTTTAAGACAAATGCATTTTGGAACCTTAATAATGATATAATTTTCCAGATATCTGCGAAAGAAAAAATAAATCTGCTGCATTGAAATGTCTGTACAAAATTGCAACTCTTCAAGCTTATTTTTTCTGCGCATTGTACATTTACCAGTTTGAGCTCCACAAGGCTGCCATACTCCACATAGTTTTCCGGAAAAGTTTTGGGACACTCGATAGAAGTCTGTCAGTTGTGTGGTGCTTTTTATATTATGCACTATTTGATTTTATATGTCACAGTTTTGAACATGTTTATCTGAATTACCATTAAAGTGTCAATTTAAATTCATTGGGAACTCAATTATAACGACGTTGTCAGTGACAAGTTAAATTAGTTTCTCAAATTTGCGTTATAACCAGGGTTGGAAAAAACAATAAATAAAAAAAATTGGAATCGTGGGTTAGAAAAATACTTCTTTATAACAGGTTTTTTCTTCTATCAGATTCCGTTATAAAGAGGGCTAATGATTATACTGCACGAAATAGGAAACGGGGGACCTGCTGGATGAGATTATGTTTTTGAAACAATAGAAACTATCAATCTGGCGTTTAAAAAATTTTTTGTTTTGTTAATATGCATAGAAGTCATAATGACCTCATTTGTAATCCTATAAAGAATCGTTGTGCTAGACTCTTGAAATCAATGTACATTCGCAAAACTGGATTAAGGATTGCTGTCCACAATGTAATTCCGCGATTAAAGTGGCCTTAAGTTTTAAGTTCATCAGAAGTCACGTGCACCTGAATATGAAGGATTTACACGAAACGCTAGACAGAATTGGAAGATACTGCAAAAACAGTTCAATGTGTCCAAGTTTGAGTGGGGTTTTTATCTCCCCTATGCTGGGGCCAAGACGTATATAACACAAATCCATAGAAGCGTTCGCAGTAGGCTGTGGCTGGGAATGACAGGTGGATCCACTAAAGCCTTAGGGTAATAAATACAAGATATAACCTTTTCATTTCACAGCATTAGAAACTCATTTCTTTCTGCCACATTGTGTTTTGTTACATTGAGCTAAATTGAAGAGTTGCCAATATTGCGTCCTCCTGAGAATCGTTTCAATTCACTATATTATAAGCAATCCTTGTAATCATTTAATTATATCCTCAATATTATGATAAAGGTATAATTAAAGTAGAAGTCGGTTGTATGTTTTTGACCATAAGAAACTCGCATCTTTCATATTTTGTTTACTACATTCTATTACAATTCACGATGATACCCATGACCTCCTACTGAGACCTTTAGAACCCACAAATAGCCAAATTTGTTATTTTATTCATTTATCCTCTAAAATTAAATGGAAACTTGTAAAATTAGTGCAAATGCAATGATGAATGTATATGATTTGACATTCAGAAATTTATTCTGGTATTTATTGTTTTTGTTAACATCTGATCAATAGGCAGTCCTTTCTAATAAAATCTTAGAAATGTGTCCTATTGGCCCCTTCTGCATTTGAGCATGGTTTGAATACACTTCATCATAAATTTTGTATGCATATATCTCCAGTAGGTACATACCATGCCCAGTCATTATTATATTAAAACAAAACAACAGCCCCTACACCCTGCCATCTCGCATAATGAAAGCACTGGAGCCCATCGATATTGCACCGCTTCTGACGAAGATTTTGAAAAAGTCTCGGGACACTCATATAGTACAACCTGATTTTGTTATTGCCAACAGTAACTCATCTTATAAAATGACTTAAGGAGTATTTGGTATCCCATCAGAATATCGTCCTCTACAAAACATCATTTTATGTATACGTTATGTTTCGATAAATATGATGATGCTGCCAACCATACTGATTGTAACAGCGGAAGATCTGGCCAAATCCTTCGATGACTAAAACCGGCTTGATCCAATTCTATTGGATTTTTTTTTCAAAAACCTTTGACCAGTGGCAAATCACTAAACTACACCGTAACTGTACGTGAGCGGCGTCGAGAACCTCAATTGTCTTGTGGGTGTAAAAAACGCTCCCAACTTGTGGTAATAGATCAGCCTGCCGATTGGGTACCCGTAACATCATTGTACCCCCCATGAAACCTGCTTGACAAATCTTTAATTTCCTGAAATTTATCACCGATCTATCAATTGGTATTATATCCATACTCCCTCTGTGACTGCTTCAATTGTACAGCATGTACATATCAATCTCCAGCAACAGTGACAGCACCAAACTACAAGAAGAGCCTGACGAGCTCTAACAATATAATGCCGGTCAAGATTGGTAGATGCCGTGTTCAACTTGACAAATGCCATTACTGAGTTTATATTGCAGAGGACGATCGGTGGGGCACTCCATATTTAGAGTGAAGGGGATGTGCCTCCGCCATGTGGAAAGGTTGGGCCTTTACCGAAAAAGGGGGTCATTCAGTACAGCAAACTGAAAAAAAAAACAACCGGGGCCATCAGGGGCCCCAGCCCTCCGGCCGCGCCCCTCTATTTTTTTTTATTTATACATGTATTTTTTACGCCTAGGGTCCCTGTGATCTCAAATAATGACGTTACAAGGAAGTCGGGCGCCGTGGTAGATCTATCTTTGTGGGCACCCAATGTTCTCGAGATGTTCTTATTTTGCCCTTTTATCTGTTTTTCTCCCCCCTCCCCTTTTCTTCCCAGAATTTCGAACCGATCGGAAAAAACATGGGCAACCCGATATGTAGAAATCCTGGATCCTTCCTCGCCCCGGGATCCGCTCCGGTCATTGGGTATGACGCTTAAAAAGGGAACCATTGTATAACAAACTGTAATATACGATCCATTGGGTATAAAAATTGGTCATTGTGTACAAACATTACAACTGCAAAACAAGTAATGAATCAAGCAAAGCCTGTAACTCCTTATAGTAATTTTTAAGAATTTCCAAGTATAGTCAATGTGATGTTGCCAATTGGAGGAAGTGGATAATTGAATTGATCTTGAATATGAAGGTAAAATCCCATCATGACACTTACTAAAAAGTGGGTCGTTTGGGTAGCAATGACTTTTTGAATAAAAAGGAAGGTCATTCGGTTAGCTGAAATATAAAAGGGGGACCGCTGAATAGCAGGAAAGTAAGAAAAAGTGGGATCATTGTGTAACAAGTCAGCACCATACTTAAAGGGGGTGGCATTGGTAGTAAGCCGGTTTGAAAATGGGTCTATCCCGAGGCACCTCCTGATCCTGATCAGATGTGTAAGTGCACCCCATCATAAATGCTGATTACATATGAGTCACCAGCATGTTATGTTTACGCTATGCTATGAATTCAGAATGGCTGCACAAAAACAACCATAATAATCCCATGTTTTTTACCAATGTTCAAAACCAGGATACGGGGAAAAACTTACAATTGCTTGCCTTGTCCATTTTGGATTTATGCAAATCAAGATAACAAAAAATTAAGGCATGGACATTACATTATTGAAATTATATCTTAAAGCAACTTTAAAAAAGCCCATCAGAAGCCACCTGGAACGAGAATTATAACCAACAATGTGGAAAGGCGTTAAAAATGGCGGCCATTTTGGATATATGTAAATTAGGTCTCTTTCCGCTGAATAAAATATTTTGGAATCTTACTATAATTTTTGGGACTTTATGAAAGTGTGTGTGTTAAAAAAAAATTGTCAATTTGTTGGAGGTTCCCCCAACTGTGAATTATTTTACCAAGACACAATTATTGTTGTATGTTTATGCCTGATTCTGTGGTACTTGGTCCCTGCCCCAGAAATTACTGCATAAACAACAGAGGGCGTCATAATGTAAGGATGTGGACATCAGAAGTTTCATCATCTTTACCTCAAATATAAATCCAAGCCTTCCAAAGTTTCCAATCTATGGTCCAAACCTCTTTATATATTCACAGATCCAGAAAACTAGTGAGAGTATACAAGCCTTGTGAAGCTAAAAACTTTTAAACAGTACAATGCGAGAAAATGAGTTGGAAGTTGCAGTTTAATTACACAGCCATCAAATGCAGATTTTTTATTCTTGCAGATCATGGTAAATTTATCATTTTAGTGAATCTAAATGCGTTTGTCTTAAAGGATATTAAAAGCAAGGCATCATATAAAACACAACAAATGTTTTGGCATATTTTTTTTTTAACACGTGGAGTCCAACTTTGATGACGTCACATCAAATTTTTGGCCAATAAACGATTAAAGTGTACATACTTTGAAATCACACATAGATTCCTTACTCAGAACTGCCAAATGTATTGAGAATTGTAAAAATGAAATTGAATAATTTCGATAAATATGTGCTGACCAGAGAAAATAGTACGTATTTTACACCTCGGATCAACAGAGAAATTACGTTTTGTGAAAATTTGCAATGAAAACTCTTTTGGTACATGTTGTCAACAGAAAAATTAAATTAAAAGTTCTCTAACACAACATGGGAAATATCATATAGCTTCCAACTACAGTGAAATAGGATCCCCAGCTGGAAAGACTCTATTCAAATATGCCAGAAATAAAATAGTAAAATTTCAGATTTTCTCCCAAAATTTGATGACGTCATCTTATTTTGCGTAATATCTATTTTTTTTGCAATCCCGCGAATTTTACGACCTCTGGTTCGTCATCCTCCTAGGTTTTAAACAACCAGTTAATGTTAGTTCTGCCAAAAAAGTTCTTTCGATTGGTACCTCCCTACGTTTCTCCGTGCTTGGAAAGCCACTGCACAACAGATTTAAGCTATTTTTCCTTTATTTTTTTAAAAACTGTCAGGACGTGCCACATGTGGCAGGTTTTTCCCATCCCAATCACATCACATATAAGCAACAAACATAATTTTGGTAGCAGTCATAGTCCAAATTGGATGGATCCCTTGTATTTCTGACTTTTTATTTTAGAATGTATCGGATTTGATATATGAGGACTCGAGATTAACCGATCCAGCCGGGTTTCCTCTGCCGATACGATGGCCGATACTTTTTCTGTAGTATCGGCCGATCCACAGATCCGATCCGATCCAACGATTTTCCCCGAATTTTTAAAGATCGCACAATGCCCCAGTGTGCAAATTCCTTTGAAAAATTGATCGCAGTTTTTGACAATTTTATCATAAAATGGTGGATGTTTTGTATATTATTAGCATTGTAGAACATGCTATACAAGCCAAATTTGTGTATGCAGATACTACAAAATGGGTAGCATTTTGCTACGCGAAACCGGGGGAATTTGCACGCGCAAAGTTTTCTTCTTGCTCCCCCCCAGTTTGCCCCCCCCCTGGCGAAAGACAATGAAGGATTTTGGGGCAAAATTAAGTGATTTGGGGCCAAACTCAAGCGATTTGTGAAAATTTTTCATATTTTTTTCCCCCCCAGAATTTCACTGTTTCCCCCAAGATTTCACTTTTGCCCCCCATTTGCCCCCCCCCCGCCCCGCCCCCCCCGAAAAAGAGGTCTGTTGCCGCCACTGACTACAACATTCTGTGGCAAGAAAAAATAACCGCAAAAAAAAAAAAAATTATCGATTTGTAAAAAAATGACCTAAAATGATAATGAAAGTAACAACAGTAGCTAAATTGGATTAGCAACATGGTGAAGAGTCACATGTGGCTTTGGCCTAATCTTTATGTCATATGAGACAAGGGCATGAGGCAATCTACAATAATTTTTTTTAGTTCTTACTTGTTGTGATGATTAAGTGAAACTGGACCATTTAAAAGGTAGCAACTGTTTGTCTATCCAGGGCCCGTATTCACCAAGACTTACGATCAATTGTAAGTTTGATTTATTGAGCGTTAACTCGATTCAAGCGTAAGTTTGAACCTGATTGTATGTTCAAATTTACGCTTGATCGGGTTACGCTTGATTACAATCGATCGTAAATCTTTGTGAACGGGCCATAACTCATAAAAATATTATTATCCATGTATTAGTCTTTTTGTTACTGCGTGTATGTGCGAACATAACGCAAACAGTTTGATGAAAATGTTTATTTCCGGTAAGGAGGTTTTGAATTGGGGTAAAATTAACCAAGAAAGATCAGAGATTTTGGTCATTTTTTTCATCAAAGCTTCAATCGGCTCAGATTTTTCCTGATGATATGTGCATTTTCTGGTAGTAGCTTCCAAATTCTAACTTGAGGGGGAAAAGCCTAAGTTCCAGCCTATCCTCCAGAGATTCTAAATGCGTGACATTGTGGACCATGACCTGTGCCGACCCAACCATGATTTTTGAAAAGTTTCCTTTATTCAGTACTGGTAACCAAATCAGCTGTTTAAGGCCAAAACAAAATCCAGTTGCAGAAGCAAATTGAAAATGCAACATGAAAATGTGCTTTTTTTTTAAAGAAAATCTAATAATGCGGGAATTAAAAAAAATTGCATTTTGACCCACTAGTCATTTTTTTGACCGCCTCGTGTCCGAATTTCATTTTTTCCCCTTAAATTTCAAAAACCTTTGACCGAGCCTGGCAAATCAAACCAACTACACCGAAACTGTTACGGCGTAAGAAAACCTCAATGTGTCTTGTGGATGTGGAAAAATGCTCCCAACTTGTGGTAATAGATCAGCCTTCCGATTTGGGTACACGTAAAATCAGTGGACCCCAGGAAACCTGCTTGGACATCTTATATTTCTGAAATTTATCAACGATCATCAATGGTATTACATCCAACTCCATCTGTGCTGTTCCAGGTAAGCTATGTACATATCAATTCTCCAGACATCAGTGACAGCACCGAACTACAAGAAACCCCTGACTAGCTCTAACAATATAATTGACGGTCATGAATTGGGAGATGCGTGTCAACGTGACAAATGCCATTATGAGGTTTATATGCAGAGGGACGATCTTGTGGGCCACTCCATATTTAGAGTGAAGGGGATGTGCCTCCGCCATGTGAAAAGTTGGGCCTTTACAGAAAAAGGGGGTCATTACAGACACAAACTGAAAAAAAAACCACGGGGCCATCAGGGGCGCCCCCCGGCGCGAGCCCCCTCGATTTTTTTTATTTATAAAAATTATTTTTACGATGAGGGTGCCCTGGAGATCTCAAAGAATGACGGTACAAGGAGTCAGGCGCCGTATAGATGTAGACTTGTGGGCACCCAACGTGGTCGCAGGATGGTTCTCCCCCCCTCCCCTTGTCTTTCGAATTTCGACAACCGACCGGAAAAAACATGGGCACCCCGATATGAGAAATCCTGGATCCTTCCCCGGGATCCGCTCCTGGTCATTGGGTATGAAGCTTAAAAGGGAACCATTGATATACAAACTGTAAAAAATATTACGGTCATTGGTAGAAAATTGGTACCATTGTGTACAAACATTAAAACGGCAAAAAACAAGTAATTTGAATCAAGCAAAAGCCTGTAACTACTTATAGTACTGTAAGAATTTACAAGTATAGTCAGTGAGTTTGCCAATGAGAAGGAAGTGGATAATTGATTTGAGCTGGAATTTGAGTAAAAATCCCATCATGACACTACTCAAAAGTGGGTCGTTTGGGTACAATGACTTTTGAAAAAAAAGGGGTCAGTCGGTAGCTGGAACTAGGAAAAGGGGGACCGCTGAATAAGAGGAAGTAAGAAAAAGGGATCATTGTGTAACAAGTCAGCAACAATAATTAAATGGGGTGGCATTTGGTACAAGCCAGTTTGAAGTCTATCCCGAGGCACATCATGATCCTGATCAGATGTGTAAGTGCACCCCCATCATAAATGCTGATTACATAATGAGGCAACCAGCAGTCTTATGTACAGCCTATGCCTGATGAATTCAGAATGGTGTCACAACCAGAATAATCCATGTTGGTTCCAATGTTCAAAACCAGGATAAGGGGAAAAACTCACATTGCTTGCCTGTATTTTGGATTTACTGCAACTCAAGATAAAAAAATTAAGAATGGAAATTACAATTATGGAAATTAGATGCTTAAAGCAACTTAAAAGCCATCAGAAGCACCTGGAACGAGAATGATTTACCAAACAATGTGGACAGGCGTTAAAAAGGGCGGCCATTTGGATCTATGTAAATAGGTATCTGTCCGCTGATAAAATATTTGGAATCTTACTATAATTTGGGACTTTATCGAAATGGTTGTGGTTAAAAAAAAAGTGCCACTGTGTTGGAGGCTTACCTAAATGTAATTATTTACCCAAGACACAAAGTATTGTAGTAGTGTGGATGTTTCTGTGGTAGTGTCTGCCCCCAGATATTACTGCATAAAACCAAACAACAGAGGGCGTCCTATTATGTAAGGGATGTGGACATCATAAGTTACATATCTTACCTCAAAGTACTAAATCAAAGCCTTCAAAGTTCCAATGCTATGTCCAAACCCTTTTATTATTCACAGATTCCAGAAAAATGTGATAGTATACAAGCCTTGTGAAGCTAAAAAACTTTAAAAAGTACAATTACGGAAAATGAGGTGAAGTTGCAAGTTTCGTACAGCCATAATGCAGATTTATTATTCTTTGCAGAATCAATGGTAAATTAGATCATTGTAGTGATTAAAATGACGTTTGTCTTAAGAGATTACTGCAAGGGCATCAGATAAAACCAAACACAATTTTTGCATATTTTTTACGTGGAGTCCAACTTTGATGACGTTCTCCAACTTTTGGCCCATAAACGATAACGGTGTACATACTTTGAAATCAAACATAGAATTTCCTTACTCAGAACCTCCAAATGTATATGATACTTGTAAAAATGTGACATAATTCGACTAAATACTGTGCTTACCGAGAAAAATATTAAGTATTTTAGACCTCGTATAAACAGAGAAATTACGCTTTTGAGCAAAATTGCCAATTGAAAAACTCTATTTTGCTACATTGTAACAGGAAAAATAAATAAAAGTTCTCTAACACCAAATGGAAAATATAATATAGTTCACAAATAAAGTGAAAATAGGAAGCATGTGAAAGGACTCTATTCAATATGCAAGAAAATAAAATAAGCTAAAATTTCAGATTTTCTCCCAAAAAATTCCGATGACGTCATCTTTATTGCGTAATATCTATTTTTTTGCAAATCCCGGCAAATTTTACGACCTCTGGATTCGTAATCCTGAGGTTTAAAAACCAGTAATGTTAGTATGCAAACAAGTTCTTTCTGAGGTAACCCCTACGTTTCTACAGTGTTGGAGCCCTGACTAAGAGATTTTAAGCTATTTTCCTTATTTTTTACAAACTGCAGGACTGTGCAACATGTGGCAGGTTTCCCGGATCACATCAAATATAAGCACCAAACATAAATTTGGTAGCAGTCAGTCCAAATTGTGATGGATCCCTTGATTTTGACTTTTTAGATGTAAGCGTGATTTGATCATAATGAGGACTAGAGATCAACCGATACAGGGTTCCTCTGCGATACGATGGCCGATATTTTTTGTAGTATCGACCGATCCGATCCAACGATTTTGCCCCATTATTAAAGATCGCAGACCGCAGTGTGCAACTTCCTTGAAAATTTGGTATAGCAGTTTTTGCCATTTATCATTAAAATGGGATGCTTTTGTATATTCTAGCATTGTAAAAAAATGCTAGACAAGCCAAATTTGTTGTAGCAGTATTTACTTTTGTTTAAAAAAGGGTAGCGTTTTGCTACGCTAAACAGGGGAATTGGCACCCAAAATTTTCTCTTGCTCCCCCCCAGTTTGCCCCCCCCCTGGTCGAAAGAATAATGAAGGATTTGGGGCAAAATAAGTGAATTTGAGGGCAAAAATCAGCGATTTGGTGAAAATTTTCGTATTTTGCCCCCAGATTCATTTCCCCCTCCAAGATTTCACTTTGCCCCCCATTTTGCCCCCCCCCAACCCCCAGAAAAGAGGTCTGGTGCCGCCACTGACTACAACAGTCTGTGGCAAGAAAAAATCACCTCAGTATCTGATTTTAAAAAAATGACACTAGAAATTGATACTGAAAGTACCAAGCATTAGCTAAATGGAGTACAAAATGGTGAAAGTCACATTGTGGCTTTGGCCTAATCATATGTCATATGAATACAGGCAATTAGGCAGATTACAATAAGTGTTGTTTTTTGTTTAATTGTGTGATGAGTTAAAAAAAGGTTGAAATGGGAAATTTAAAGGATAGCAATGTTTGCTTATCCAGGGGCCCGTTTCACAAAGGATTACTATCAATTGTAAGTTTGATTTATTGAGCGTTAACTCGATCAAGCGTAAGTTTGAACCTGATGGTATGTTCAAATTTACGCTTTATCGAGTTACGCTTGATTACAATCGATCGTAAATCTTTGTGAACGGGCCCCAGAAACTCATAAAATATTACTTTCCATGTATTAGTCTTTTTGTTACTGGCGTGTTATGTGCTAAAATAACATCTGCAAGCAGTTGATGGAACAATGTTTATTTCCTGGGAAGGAGGTTTTGGAATTTGTAAATAACCAAGAAAATTCAGGATTTGGTCAGTTTTTCATCAAAAAGCTTCAATCGGCTCAGATTTCCTGATGTATATGTGCATTTTCTGGTAGTAGCTTCCAAATTCTAACTTGAGGGGGAAAAAAGCCTACGTTCATGCATATTTCCAAGATTCTAATGCGTGACATTGTGAACATGACCTGTGCAGACCAACAAAATGAATTATTGAAAGTTCTGTATTCAGTAATGGTATACCCAAATCAGCGTTAAGGCCAAAACAAAAAAGCAAGTTTGTCAGAAAGAAATGGGAAAAAATGCAAATTGCAAAAGTGCTTTTTGTTTTAAAGAAAAATGCGAATAATGCGGTGATAAAAAAAATGCATTTTTGTCCCATTCATTTTTTTTGACGCCTCGTGGCCGAATTTCTTTCTTTTCCTGAAACATTAAAAAATTCCTAGTGAAGATAAAACCTAAAAAAAAAAAAAATGTGCTAAAAAGATAATTTTAAACAAAATGTGTCACGTCTTCTGAGTCAACTTGTTTTTTTTTCTTGGCCTAGTGTATATTTTATGTCATCACTGCATGTCAATTAATTGCTAGACCAAGACAGTAAGGCAAATTTCTCCCTTTTTAAAAACTGTATTTGATGATTTTCATACATTGAAGTACATTTAGTTATTAAAATTCTACTTGATCCTAATTTAATTATAAGCTAAAATGAACAGTGTCCACATTTGATTTATCCTCTCGCATTGTTGCTTATCCCTTTTAATTGTGCAAATTTTATGTGATCAATACTTTTCAATTGTCTGAGAGCTAATGATGTTACCAGATCTAGGAAACCAGATGGATATTTCACTTGTGATTGTTAACCACCAGGTCAGCCATATTTGCATTTTTTTATTTCAAAAGGTGTGAGAATATGGGGGTTTTGAGGGTGTCTGATTTGAATTTCATAATGATTTTTCCTAAAAAATTATCAAAAAATTATAAAGAGAGACCAAATGTATATAGTGCTCTCATTTTGTCTGAGCTCTATCAAAATGGTGTTGTAGTAACTGAGAGTTATATGTGGTAGCTGCATGTCTACTCCGACACTGTGTACACCATATCCACCTTTTCCACCTTGTGGGCAACTACAGGGTAGCCATTGGGGTAGGTACTATAGAGTAGGCATGTCACTGTATACTTAATAACTGTACTTTGAAAGCCCCATCTTGCAGCTACTGCATCGCAACTAAACCCAGTATGTACTGTGCAGTAGCTGCCGTGATAGACACGGTGTAGCTGCCATATAGGCTACCACGCGATTAAAAAAGGCTGTGTATGATGCACTGATCCCCTATGATGGCTCCTGCACAGGGTCATGAGTTCATTTACGTGGATAGTTGTGCGTTAAAAAAATACTAAAAACAAATCATGAATACGCATTCAATGCTTTCGTTTGCATACATTTCAATTGTGAGTTCATCAAAAAGAAATGAACATTATGCACTATATAGTATTTGTCAAAAATCCCTTGGACATGTAACTATGTACGCCCGCTTTCCCCGCCAATACGTCGGGCTGTTTGATTGCTTGTAAGCGCAGTTCAACAGAAACACAGAGATAATGACGCGTATGTCATGTCCAAGGAATTTTGACAAACACTATAGTGAAGGAGTTGGAAAAGTAGTTGTAATTGTGGGTCTCCAGCATATCTGGCAGGACCACTTTGCAATCCTTGTGTATGTGTGTATATATGTAGGTTTGTGTGGTGTTTTGTGTGTGTGCGTGCGCACGGTGTGTGTGTGAGTTAGAGAGAGAGTGTGGTCAGTCAGTCCTAAAATGTTAGGTTTTTTATGGAGCGGCCCATAGCTTATATTCTTTTGAAGGTCCATGGCCCTATCCTAATAGCCTCATCCCAGGGACCCCCCAGATTTTACTAACCGAAAGTGGTCAAAATTTGGTATCGAAGGCAAGCCTACTATTTTCTCATTACCCCTGTGAAATCTTAGGGCTTAAAGGATTTTTGGTTTGGATGCTTATGTAGCGAAATGTGCCCCTTTTGGTTGACCAATTTAATTTTACCAGTACTCTATGGGGATTGCAAAATCACGTTTTAGCTCCTCACATCAAAACGGGTTTGAAATACTCGCGCAAACTTTACAGATTGGTTTTGGTGAATGCCATTCTATCAAGGATGAACCAATGCTTATAGACTTAAATCGGTGGCCATCCCCCATTAATTCTAGTTAATATTGTCGAGGCAATGACATTTTCTCTCTTGTATTTTGGTAGGTCCATTAATTATCCCATACTGAGAGGGAGGTTGTGACCTCTCTCATCCGTGTCCTCATCTGACAAAGACGTAAGCAGCGAGTGTCCTGCATCCTAGCAACAGAGGAGAGCCCTTCACAAGTACATGCTGCCAACAGGTGCATCGATGACGGGTGGAACTACGCACAGTAAAGGCGTGGAGTTGTTGATCTAACACTCATGGTATGTACAGAGTCCAGAGTGAATCAGACCCCCATACTTCAGAAGGTGGCTCTGAATCATTGTCGATTCTTTTCTGGTCTGGTCACCCCTTTAGGGAACAAAACCCTAAATAGTCAATCAGCATATGTTTATAAACTGACCGTTCAAATTTTCAGTCTCTCAACCCTATTCCCTCTAAAGTAAAAGTCTTATTCAGTGTTCATGGTGTTCCCCTTTGACTTTTGATGACGTAGCCCGGGAACACCAAAGAATGCGGTGAAACTCAACAGGTGGTCCTACATAAATACAATAAACACTAAAAATTTCTTTGTGATTGGCGACTTTCCGCTATTCAAAACATGGATGTGTATTTAAAAGGCACACATTCAGATGTTTATAGAAGATGTATGTATTCGCTCAAGCTTAATTGGCTATAATAGCATAAATTTCTTTGATCCCAGTGCACAGAGTGCTCAGTTTTCTACACTGTGTATTAGCAAAAAAACCTGACGGAAACATAGTTGTGCCATTTATTGGGGCCATTTCACCTTTTTCCCCGGAAGTAGAAGATTTTCTATTTGACTCATTTTATATCCTATAAGCTATCCGTTCCCACACACAACTTGCAATTTGCATTCTGTCATAACATTATTTTCTGCCATGAATACATGTGGAATGTTTTTGCCTAGCCGGTATTCATCACTAAGAACAGATGTTTTGATCTTAGTTTAACATGTGCTTCATAATAAAGGAGGCCTGCATGGTCACTTTGCCAGCACTCTTTGGTGGGCCCAGGCTCATCATCCAAAGTAAATGCTTTAACTAATGAACACCTAATTAATGACTTTTGATAAGAGGGAATTGGTTGGATATTATATAAACATAAGCTTTTCTTTCATTGAGGTTTAGATACCTTTAATTTGGAGGAAATTATAACTGTAAATAACTAAACACAGCACAGTACCATATAAGAAAAGAAGTTTACCTTTTCGGAAAAAAATGTATTCCTATGAACTGAGTGGAACTAATTGCATTTTGTTTGGCCAAATTGGTCTACTAATGAAAACTTACTCATTTTAATGTACTTTTGCACATACTTGACATGAACTGACCTTGTGGTGATCTGGGTAATCAATATCATACCCAAAAAAACAGGGTGTATTTTTTTGTGTCGCCTGCCCTAAGCAGGAAGACACACATGGATCACTTTTTATCATAACCCTAGGAGAGATCAAAGGATGTACCGCCTACCGGTATATTTTCATATCAGTTCAGTGAGCGTCGTAGCTCAGCGCGTACTAACGCATTATATCCTTTCAGTGCCGCGTACTCGCCTGATCGCTTTACAAAGCGTGTGTGATTCTTTGCCTTTTAGCTTGGGCATAAAATTTGGGTTACTAATACTTTATTTATGGAAGAACGGACGCGTTTTTTTATTATTAATATACTTATTTTGAATGACCTTAGTGGTATGATAAATTCCTTATCGGGTTCAAACGCGCTCTGATACTGGTGGAACTATCTGCGCTTAGCCCCATGGGCTTCGCGCATGGTAATTCCCCGTATCATAGCTCTGCTTCACTCGATAACTAATAGTCCACTGTTGATGTCTTTTGTTGTTGATGTCTGTTGTGAAACAGGGTTACATTTTGCCTGTAATATCCTCATACTTGGGCACAGGTGCAACATGGCATCCCCCATATTTTTTCACATTGCCATGTCAAAGGTAACTTGCCAAGGTCAAAGGGTCATCTGCAAGTCAAGTCACTGCCAAGGTCAAAGGTTCACATGCCAAGGTCAAATGTCACATGCCAAGTCCAAAGGTCACATGCCAGGTCAAAGGTCACCTGCCAAGGTCAAAGGTCACATCCAAGGTCAAAGGTCACATGCCAAAGTCAAAGAAATGCCAAAGGGTTTCAAAGGTCAATGCCCAGGTCAAAGGTCATTGAGGCAAGTTGTAAAATAGGCTGAAATGTAAAATGACCTCATTTGAAAAGTTGATGCTCAATTGGACCAAACTTGAATCATAGGCAACATGGTAACCCTCATTTTGTTTGATGAGGTCAAGGTCACATACCAAGGTCAAAGGTCCATACCAATGTCAATGCACATACAAAGGTCAAAGGTCAACATACCAAGGTCAAAGGTCACATACCAGGTCACAGTCATGGTGGGTCAGGCTGAAAATGCAAAATTGACCCATTTGAAAAGTTGAAGTTCAATTGGAACCGCACTTGGTTTTTGGAGTTTATATGTGTGTTTAAAAAAAGAAAAATTAATAATATTATTCACTAACTGCGACGGCAAGCGACACAACTTCCTGAGGACCGATTATTTAAAATACATTGGTGCATGAAGCTCTACTGAACTGTGTCCAGGGGAATTGAGATTTATTTACTAACTCATATAGTAATATGTTTACAGAAAAAAGTCACAGTCTATGAATACTAACCCTGGTTTAACCTGGGTTAGTCCATCCATGAAGGACTAACCCTGGTTTAACCTGGTTTGTCATCCATGAAGGACTAACCCGTTTCAACCTGGTTAGTCCATCCATGAAGGACTACAACCCTGGTTTAACCTGGGTTAGTTCATCCATGAAGGAACCCTGGTTTAACACCTGGGTTAAAACTTTTTGAATACCACCATTGTGTTATTATCAACATTTTGTCTGGTCTCCGTAATCCAACCCCACCTGCAGTACTTTAGAGATACCAATTAACTACATATTCAGTAAACATGTTTTCGAACATTGGTTGAGAAATGTATAATGGAAAAGGTTAACTAGAACTGCATCAAAAACCTAGTTTTAAGTACCAATTTATTTTAGAGAAATGTCTTGTACCCTAAAATCACTTTTAAGAACAGGATGCAAATCGATGAGAATCACGAATCAATTCTCCTCAGCACCAATATAAATCATTTCTTAAATGTCTTAAATGTTTCATTGGTCCCCCCCACTTTTGTTGGCGAAGGGGGACTATAATAAATGCTCCCCGTCCGTGTGTGCGTGTGTGGTGTCCACGCGATATCTTTTGGAACTAACAAGTGTGGGTGTCCATCTTAGCAACATAGATGTCTCACATCCGCGTTGGGTGGATCCGAAATGGGTCATGTGTCATGGGTCAAGGTCAAATGAGGTCAAAACTATGGTAAA
>JAMKCH010036499.1:0-14760 GCA_023653785.1 Ophioderma brevispina | reverse complement strand
AAGTAAATGTTTGTAAATATGACACATTCATTTCATCAATGCCTCTATTTTCTATCTACCAATGAATGCCACGGACGGTCTTCCACTATCTTTTCTAGGCTGTAGGTCTGTCTATGTTAATTATCTGAAATTTAAAGTTAAAATTTATAACTCCAGAGAGGAAGGGAAGGGGTAAAGGGATAGAAGCTAAAGAAGATTGGACACCCGTGGCGGGATTCGAACCATGTGCCTCCGGCGCACCATTCCCATGAGCAGGGATGGCAAGCCACGAGGGAGCGATTTCGTGCCCATATGAGTGTTGGTACGATGACGTCATCGCATCCTTTTGGACTTCGTGCATTTTCTATCCTCAACTCATTGAGTGCTAGTGAGTTTTGTCAGTGATAGGGATAGGGTGATAGGGTTTTGACCTATGCATGAAATTAGGTGAATGAATGGTGAAATTAGCCTGAATCTCTCAGTACCCACCACGTATACCTTGCTAAGTCTATGATTTGACAATCTCTTTTACATTCGTATGCAATTAGGAACAGGTGACCAGCCTGAATTCCTCAGTCCCCACTACAGATGGCTTGCGTGACTGTGATTTGACAATATATTTTTACCTACGCATGCGTCGTAATATTGAGACATCAAGCCTTCTCCACCCTGTGGTCTTGCCCCAGGTACGGAATCCCAACACCGCTTTGGCGAATCATACACTAGTTGACAGTTCTTTCCAGCAATCTGGCAAACTGTAAAATAAAATTCCAAAATGACAATACGAGCGTTAAACGTACACGATTCTATCTTTCATCTGGAAAGATTTGACAAAACATTATGATTTCAAATTATTTGAGTTTTGCCCAACCAATAGTGAGTGGCTTATATAATTGCGATGGATGTCTGTCTGTTTGTGCCAACTGAGGTGTGCTTGTGTTACTCCATTTCCATCATGGCTTGCGTGTCTAATTTTGCTGCTTGTGTGTCTAATTGCAACAAAATAAAAGTTACACAGTCTACCGTCCCGCTACTTCTTTGTCCGGGTCTGTATGTATTTTAATTAACTAAGGACATTGATACAAATAATTTTTCAAGTCGAAATCTATTACTCGGTCACTGATTTCATAGAGAGAGAGAGATAGAGAGAGAGAGAGAGATAAATACAGGGTGCCCGTTCTGTCATTGTTTTGAACAAGGGATTGATATTTGGTTGATATTTGGATCATGGGAAAGACCAACGTCATTTCTGTGCCAAATCCTGTACAGTTTTAACAAAGACCTCATGAAATGTGTTTAAAAATGGTATTTGTGTAAGTAATACAGGGAGGGAAGCCATAGAAAATGTGCCGCCCTGCATGGGCAAATGTCTGGTAACAATTGGAGTTTTAAAGAGGGACAATACATAGACTACACCTCTCCATTCAAACTCGCCTGTCCCAAAATTGGGCAAAAGTGGCAGGTATACTTATTTGGGTTATGACATCGGTTTAGATGATATGGCTGCTGTTTCTTAGCTCTCTACAATGAATCAAAAAGCTGTTTTGATGCGTGTATGTTATGTATTCGGGTACAACTGGCAGAGTTTGATATCGGTCGATACATGGACTTAGTTAAATCATGGATTAATTATACTAAAATTACACCATGGTTAAAGGAGTGTAGTTTGATGGTTAGTCTATGGTTGTCCCCCTTTCCCCTTCCCCTTTGTCAGTACATTACAGGTGTCAGTACATTCGCCCCCCACGGCGTCTCAAACTGGCTCCGCCAACTGAATTAGATCTTTCCTGTCGTTCATATATGAACACCGTCGCCGGTGCTTTGCAAGCTGAAAAAGCCAATAGGCCTATAACATGACTTACTTGTTGGGGGGGGCGAAGATCAATCTTAAAGCCTCGACTTTCCCGTAACATCATCGCTGTTTTAAAAGATCATAACATGACACAAATTATGCACGGTTGTAAGTTTGAATTAAGAATTCTAACCTTTTCTTCTCGTAATGCATTCTAATAGCACGTATTAGCACACTGTTAAAAATAAACCTAAAACAGGCATTTAGTACTGCAGCTGGGACTCACTACATGCAAACGTAAAATAACTGGAGCCCGTAAAAGACGGAACCCATTGCAGGAACGTAAAATAACGGCGTAAAATCTCAGCTTCATCGTTTTGTTGGTTTTAAGGACTTTTTAACAATATTAGAATTAAACGGATTACAATCCTTTGACCAATTTTTTACGTTGTAGCTATGGTATCATACAAACGTTGTATTTACGTTACCACGTGGTTTGTAAAACGTTATATTTCAGGCCCACACAATTTTGAGAAAAAAGCACTAACAAACGGAAACGTGAATAAAATAAACATTTAAAACCAGTTTTTATACACTTTGTTTTATATGTAATAGTACACATTCTATGTCACCAATTACTTAATCATCATATGAATAAACTTAATGCATGTACCTACATAGATTCGAACCAATACAAGTCCTAAACCTTATCCACTACACTACATGACTTTACTTATAGTAAACGCTAAAATTAAATATATAAGTGTGTGTGTAACTTTTTTCAAATCACTAAATATACTACAAAAAGGAGGAAAAGATTTTTTAAAACTATTATTTTTTCAAAATAAGGAAAATAAGATGTTGCATTTTGTTAATGACGTTACTTACCACGTTATTTCACACATTTTAATAGGTAAAACGATTTCCATAGTTCGAATATCTTAAATTAAAAACAGTACAAAGAACGTAATATTGCGGAAACATAATAACGGTCAGCGATAAAAATACTTACCTTTTTTTCAAAATGTGTAGTATTATTTTTTACCACTGTTTATTTAACATTTTGTCTGCTTCCAAAATGTAGTTTTATGTTATGTGTAGGTATAGAGCGTGAAGATTATTGAATAATTGGGGTTTACCGTAATTTAAAAGGTAACGATCCCTGTTGAAATTAGGTCACATTTTTAACAGTGCACGTATAATAATCATGTAGCATCTCTCGCTCTATCATATTGTAAAACGGTAAACCGGTAACATGACAACAAAACCTCACATGTAACTTTTTGCGGGAGACCCAAAACGAATAATTTGCTGTAATGCCTGCACAATAAAAATTTTTTACTTCCAATATATTAGATATTTTGCTCCGATTCTGAAATAAACTGCCATATGATTTTACTCTCATATTTGCTTGCATTATATTCAAACGAGAAACCCATGTGACCCAAATGCACATTATATTAGGTTTTAGCACTGGGGCCCACATTTTTTTACTATATGTGGTTTTTGCATTTGACCTATGGAGTTACACTCACACGCGCGCACGCACACTTTCGCACCACACACCCACATACACCACACACACACGCCTACATACACACGCCCCCCCCCCCACCACACACACACACCACATCACACACACACACACACCCCACCACACACACCCCTATAACATACATTGTAAGGGAGCTCCTAAATACTTTTACGGAATAAACCTGCATATCATATATGCATTTTATTCCGTAAAAGAACTCTTATTTTACCCCATAATTTCCCTCATAGTTTCCAAGCCCTGCCCTCTTAACGGGCTACGGCCTGCAACGCAAGACAGATCGGGCAAAAAATATTAGTTCATCACAGTAAAAAAACAATTCACACAGTAATGTGACCAAACAACACACACACAATACACACACCCACACACACAGACATACATAACATACATACAACACACCATATAATATATATAATTAGACATATAGTATTAAATTAAATATAAAAATTAATAGTACTCCAGAAAAGATATATATATATATATATATCTATATATTATATCTATATATATATATATCTATCTATATATATATGATATAGGAATATATATCAGGAAATTATAGTCACCCAGAAGAAGATATGGAGGACAAACCGTAAGCTTCATATAAAAGCACAACCAGTTTCGGCATAGGGCCTTTTCCAGTCAACCAAGGCCTATGGCCGAAACGTTGTGCTTTAATGCAAGCTTACGTTTTCCTCCATATCTTCTTCTGGAGTACTATAATTGATCTTACAACAACCGACGCAGCCACCTTTAAACCATCTATATCTAGATATATCTGTCTATATATATATATTATATATATCTATATATATAATATCTATATCTATATATATCTAGACATACCTACATACATTGTATTTTGTCACTCAGAGTGAACTGCTTCGGGCATTTGTTAAAGGGGATCCTCAATGCCGCTCTGGGTCGCTGGAAGCCGCAATATACCAGCAAAAAAGCAGGTATGCTATTAACGGTGCTTATGAAAATATGTGCCACACACCCCCAAATAATTCCAACAAAAGGTTTTTAACAGAATTGGGTAGTATTGATATTGGAATAACATATCAAAATCGTAAGAATCTGAACAGTGGATTATGGGGTAACTTTTACACAGGGCTCAAAATATGAAAAGGAGCAGAATGTGTAAAGTGTATCAACATGGTGTTCATCACGTTTGAACGATTTAAAGAGTATAGTATGTCCTATCTGCGGGTTGTATAAATTAAAGTTATAGCAAATATCTCAGGCCACGACTGAAGGTAAAAATGTAACACCACAGAGGTAATTTTTTTTAATTCCATTAGCCTTTATAGATGATATCTATCATCCCTCTAACCCAACCCTTGCTTGAAGCTCCGTTTAGCAAGAGGCGTCGTGCTAGTATAGGTCGCCGGTTCGAATCCTCGCCAAGGGTACGTGTTTTGTTTTTTCAACACTACTGCGCTGGCTGTCTCCAGGGAAAGATTAATAACAATGTTGACCACCTTTACAAATCCAGGAGTGCAATGGTTTGGGGTTAATAATCATTATAATAGGGCGTGGTTTGATATTAGAGTGTATCGGTGCGCAGGCTACAGGCGCATAGCTCTGTAGCCATGGCCCCTATGTTCAAGGGTATTACCGTATGTTTGATAGAGATTACTTTTGCTGGGAATTTTTCTGGTTTTGAGTATGCACAGGTAATTTAACAGAAGCAGGATTGATGTGAACTTCATTTTGTTCTTATTTCTCCATGATATTACTAAGTCTTTTGAACAAGGTTTAAGAGATGATTTTTTATGTCACTGTGAACGAGACTCCATAGACATGCATGTTAGAAGTTTTCACAAATTACCGTTTTGAAAGCCCCATGCCCAAATCGAGCAGATCCGTGTCCTACCCTCCTGTACAGAACCACATGTAAAGTCTCACATCTGATCGAATTACGCTGTGACACAGAGATACAGAATGCTTGGTGCCTTGCCGTATTGTATTATAACGGTCAACGAGATGAATAGTTTGGTGTCACTGTCAGTACATGTCACGTGTCAGGTATCAGAAATCAGTGTGCTCTTCGGGGCGACCGATATATTATAAATCCGACTATGTTCAATCAAGTATGTACATATGACCCTCTGCCCAAAGTGCTATTATTTTTTTCCAAAAGACACCGTATATTTAGGTCTAAACAGTAACAAAATTTACTTTTCCCTACAGATTCAAAAACCGACGTACGATGACGATAATCGGTTGTTTTTTGCCAATGTAGGGTACGGAAGTCATTTTTTACCTGATATGGGTCCCCCGAAGCACAAAATAATAAACCAATCAATGCAATGACGTCATCAAATCTTTATATTTTTCCAAAATTGGCTGTATTCCCATAATTAAAAATTCCTTTTTAAGATTCACATCTGTAATTGTTCTTTAATAATTAATATTCAATGTCCCCGCATGAATGTGAAAAAGAGGGGTCCATAAGTCTACAACTGAAAACAAAGTCAGCCGGCTAAATACGCTTACCGTGGATGATGAGCAGACGGATCCCCGTGTTAGTTTTAGGAGGCTTACAGCCACTTGCCGCGGCTGCGGGGGTTATGCGTCCAGGAACAAGTTGCAGTCACTATTGCCTGATTTATCGAGGCCAGTCAGAAAATATCCAATCCCCAGTTGATTCATTTTAACAATGAAAGAAGTATGACTTTAGTTGTCTTTTATATAGGTAATCCATAACAAAGTGATGGATCTAAGTCTGACAAAAAATGCTGATCCCACGTATGATGCTTCTGCATATCTGGAGAGAAGATAGTCTTTGTTTTAAGCATTGGACTGAAGTTACACAAAAGAATGAATGCTATTAGTGACATTGTGCTTGAGTTGTCTGCCCGCTTTGGTGGGGGAATTTATAAATAAGGCGATGCATTACAAATAAGGTCTTGAACTATGCTGATTCATTTCATAAGTTATTAACTGGTATTCAGAACAATCTTATTGCCAAACGGCGGGTTGCTTGTCACTGCAACTTGTTACTGGGTTTGTTAAAAGTGGGTCCAACAAATGTATATCCATTGCATGGTTATTAATGGTCCTGTCAAATTGTTTCTCTAGTTGTGAAAGTCAAATATTGAACTTTCAAACACATACAGATTCAGTATACAATTTCTTATTGATTGATGCCCTGAGCAATTGAGATTAATCAGTTTGACAAAATGTGAAACCATTTTGTAAATTTTACCGCAGGACGATCTTGAACTGTTGCACACATTGTACCAAATCTAAAATTATAAGTCATAGGACTATCCCTTTTAAACGGCCTGATGAAAAAAATGGTTGAATTAAATTTCAACCACGATTTGATCCACTGAATTGAACCTGGGTACCAAAAACTTTTACTCGTTATTTCTACGCTTTCCATTGTAGACATTCCTGATATCAAAAACAGTCGGGTACCCATGCTCATTCCAGGGGTTCTGAAAGCGACACCTAGCGGGATCAATTTTCAGTAAAAATATACCCTAAATGGGCCAGTTTTTAGTGAAATTATACTAGTTTTCGATTAAATACACCCCTAACGGGACCAATTTGCAGTGAAATCATACCCTAGCGGGACCTGTTCTCAATACGTGAATAAAGATATTTCTTTAAAATAACCAGTATTAAAAAATAACACTTGTGCATCTGCAAGAAAAATTACACACTCAGGGCTATTTTGCTGATATGTTTAGGTTAATTTTCCTATTTGTATCAATGAACCAGTTACAATCACAACTGAATTTTATAGCCCCAGCGGAAGTCCCGCATTTGCAGATAGTCCCTTTTTTCAAAAGAGCATAGGTACCCGACCAAAATCCAAGAACCCCCACGGGGTTTACCCCTTGCAATAATGTCGGGAAATATATATTTTTAAACAAAAATATAAACTGTTACAGGTTACAGGTGACAATGGACAAGTACTTTGTTCAAAACAATTCATTAATCTATTTGTATACAAACAGTTCTGACGTTGTAAAATTCGTGGTGCAGATTGTGCGGTACAGTGCGTATGCATTGATTTTTAATTCCTTATTCCTTGTTAAAGAGATACTTTCTTAAGAAGAAAGTTAGATACAATGACTTACATGTATCCGTAATTGTTACCAGTGTGTTCAAAGGAAAACTGCCAAATTCTGTCATCTCCGTTTCCACTTCCACCACTGGTTTCTGCGATAAAGGAAAATAAAATAAAATAAGACAAACGAATAAATGTTCTGGGTGTTGCATTTTTATGGACTTGGTATAAATAGGGTTGTGACAATTAGCGACCCTGATGAATTCATCAGACTTGTACGGAATAAACTGCAGAATTATGCAGTGGCGGATTTAAGAGTCAGCAGTGTCAGCAGCTGCTGACAGGGCCCCCCTAAAATATTGCTCTCAGGGCCCCTCAGACACATCATAGTCGCACTAAACTGGGATATTGCGTCTACTCACGACACAAAAGGGCCCCCAACTTAAGCTGCTGACAGGGCCCTCTTTCTTAAATCTGCCACTGGAATTATGCAGTTTATTCCGTACAAGTCTGATGAATTCATCAGGGTCACTAGTGACCCAGGGTCGCTAATTGTCACAACCCGTATAAATACCTCTTTGAGGTGAACAGCTACTGCATGGGCTGTTATTGTACTACTACATAATCGCTACACGAATTTATCCCCAGCTTCTTTAAGAGCTTACTTAAGCGGTTATGCCCAACCTATTTAAGTGTATCTTGAGCTTCTTTTTAAATGTGATTCTATCTACATTCTACAATATTTGTAGAGTATTTAATTATATTTCTTGCAATTGTATCTCTTGCTGATTATACAGCCCATCTGTCATTCAATCTTACTCTAATCCCAGAGCAACAAATGTTCTTGTCAGATCCTCTTTATGACATTTCTTGTAGCTATCAATTTTAATCCATTTGCTAGAATCATGCCTTGGAATGCTTGTTCCATACCCAACAGAACTGTTGTAGCATAATATGACGTCATTGAAAATGATGTTGATGTTGCATGTATGTTCACAACTGCTGATTGTGATGTTCCCAACTTTCTAAATTTCTTAGATTAAAAACTAATCTAATTGGATTGCTATCAGGGACAAATCCAAGTTTAGATTAAAAATTTAAATCAAAATCCATTGAAATATAAATCTAATATATTAAAAGTTTTAATCAAAATTTAGATTTGTCCTCCGTCTCTCTAAGAAATTTAGAGAGACACTTTGCTAAGTCGATAAACAGACTTTGTGTTCAGAAGGACAAAATCAGGAAACGTATTGTTGATGTTAAACTCGACTTTTTTTCCAACACCAAAGATAATGTTCGGTCTCAATTCATTTTCAAATGTCTTCCAAATGCATGACGTTGATCTTTTCAATGTTTTTTTGTCAATTTTGGTCAATAAAAAGATCATGCCCAACATGACAGTGTTGATTCTCTGCATGTTAACAATGATTGTGGTCTTTATATATGCCATGTTGTAAAGTACTCTTCAAAAGGCTATTCAAAACACACTTATTATCTGATGCGTATTATAAGTTTTGTTGATTTATGCTTGATTGATTGTTAATTCTTTTCTTTGATCTATGTAGTTTCAATAAGGCGCTTTGTTCCCTGTAGAGCGCAATATAAAATGTTCGTTACTAATATTATTACCTGAAGTTCCACCAGATGTTGTTACGTTGATGTTTTGTTTCGCGCCATTATTATAATATTATTACCTGAAGTTCCACCAGATGTTGTTACGTTGTTTTGTTTCCCGCCATAATTATAATATTATTACCTGAAGTTCCACCAGATGTTGTTACGTTGACGTTTTGTTTCCCGCCATTCTGGCTTATGCTGACTATTGCCACAATCAGGGCAATGGCTGCCACTACTAGCGCTATCACCACCACAACAAGGAGAACTTTATTGTCGCTTTGCGAAGACCTAGGTGCCAAGTTCTCGGTTGATTTGGATGGTTCCATCATTTGGTTTTTCTATATTGTATCTGGAATTGATATGGAAATAAATATAGTTGTGTCAGAGAATCTGCTTAATATAACACATATTGGAAAGTTTTGCCAAACAATTAACATATTAAATAGGGTAATATTAAACAAAAAATAAGCCCGGTGTTCAGCAATAAAATACTGACACAAAGTTGTTCAATTCTTTACACCATTTTGCCAACAGCTTTCCCTCCTTACCCAACGTTGGGTAATTATTTTAAGAGTGTACGAATAAAGTGTACGTGAGCAACAACTTATTTTCACTTCACTCCTCTACTTTCATGAAAGTAAATGGAAAGTAAACTGTGAAGACCCAATTGTCTATTGACCTGTTACAGCTTTTATCGGACGTTTTGTGCCGAGAAAATAAAATAAACATCTTGTTTATTCTTGGTTTGTACTACTCCATTTCGCGTCGGGAAATGTTAATTTTGTCTTTGAATTCCTGAAAATACAAGCTTTGCACTAATATTTTAATATCAGTGGAAGCTTGTATTTAAAAATGGACCCTGAATGCGCGTGTGTCCTTTAACAAAATTGAAAATGTCGACAATTCAGAAGGTCAATACAAAAGAAGGCAAATACCAAGTGCAAGCAGTTAAGGTTACACCGATAGCATTACAAAATTACACACACGGCGAGGATAGCAATGATCTTGGAACAGATATCACTGGGTGATTGCCACTGATAATGGATTGGCTGTAACTGTATATTGAGTGAAGCAACCGGGGGACATCTTGGTATACCCAACACAATAGCATTCCATAGACACGTCTTTACCAGAAGTTGTATCTCAAGTGCCCGTTTTAGGGATATGTCATCCCATACACGCGCAACTTCAAATATATTCAGCTTACTGAATTGGCTTGATTCTGTACTTTTCCACATTTCAATGGGAACATTTTGTGTAAATGACGGTGTAAATGGAGATATGGTCAGGCAGGTACCATAGTCCGGGCTCCATAGACGACAATAAAGCGAGTGCCCAATTCTTCACCATTGTAGGCGGACTGTGAGACCGGAGGACTATATCTCCTGGCACACCGGCTCTTAACCACCTGCTTGGGCTCTTTTTGGATCAATATGACCGTCATCATGCAGTGGTTCCAAGTACGGAGCACAGGTTACCAACCATCGTATAGAGAGATCAGTGGTGATTGCAAAGGGACATAATATGGTGACATAAAATATGCTAAAAGAAAGTTTGCAGTAAAAAAAACAACTTACCTTTGGTATTTTTTCTGTCGCTTTCCCTAAACTTGATTACCTTCTCTCTCTGTCTTAGAACTGGTTAGAGTGAATCATAGGTGTTTCTCAAGTCATACCAAAATTAACAATGCTCACAACCTTAAACGTAATAAACCACTGTGGTAATAAACACCTTTGTTGCTCACTAAACTGGAACGTACGCTGGCCTTTTTAATAAAAGGGCCAATTCTTCCGGTTCGTGATTCAAAATGCCAAAGATTATCTTCAATCTTTGAAAATGCTACCTCCGAATCTGGTACCTGGTTTTCATTGAATTGGTGACGAAAGTATATACAAGCTATCGTGTGGTACGTGACCAAATTTTATAGGTAATGGATGCTTAAAGGTTGGGGTCCCGACCGACAACTTCGTCCTTCAGGGAGGTTTCCCACTTCGTCCCATCCAAATTGGCATCAGAAGAAACGCCATATTTTCTTGATTACCATGGCCCATTCGTTAATAGCCTCGTCCCCAGAACCTCTGATTTTACCTGAAGTGGTCATAATTTTGGTATCTGAAGAAAGCTACTATTTTTCTCAGTTACCATGTGAAATGTTATGGCTAAAGGATGTTTGGTGTAGAAGTTATGAGCAAGAATGTCCCATTTTGGTCGACCATATTAATTTTCAAACAGAACTCTATGATGCTTATAAAATCGAGTGTTTAGCTCTTACATCAAAACGGATTGAAATATCAGCGGGAACTTACAGATGGGGTTTTGGGATGAGGGCCCTTCTATTAAGGTGAAAACTTTATATAAATTTACTTAATTCGGGCCATCCCGAAAATACTGTCCGATCAACTTGTTTAGCTTGGTTCACCTTTCTGGGGATTCCCACGTAGTCGTCATTCAGTCATCATTACTTTTTTATTATTTTATTTAGAGTGCATTTCTTTCTGTAAAACGATACCATTTCCCAACAAAGTTTCCAAGAGACACAAATAAAAGCCCGGTTTTCTTCCAGCGTCAGCTACATTTCCGCACGAGGTTCGTTATCTACTTTTGTCGTGCTTGTGTGTCATTGCCACGCATGCAAACGCCTTTCAGATCGAGAACACCAATATGCGAATGGCCGTCTTAGCGTGCCATAATTTACGATTTTTTCAGACAAACTCAAGATCTACCTCTGTAGCATTTTCTAACGCCGGTAATCTTTCGTGGGCCACAATATGTTCTTTTTGTTGTTCGTGACTCGGACTTTCGCCCATTTTGTTACGGTACGTATTTTCGGTTTAGCTTCAATTTTCTTCTCGCACGGAGTTCATATATTTTTTACTAATTTCTATTGGAAATCAAAGTTTGGTATCTTATATACGTGATAAGTTTTTCTGAGTCTGGTTGAGCCAGTTCCCCTTTATGGTTCTGAAGCGGGGACCCTTACCAAACAGCTTGAACGAAACCTAGATGGTTGCTACACTAGACTTTTAAGGGCAGTCCTTAAGGTAAGTTGGAAACAGAAGATCCTTAACCAACAGCTCTATGGAGATCTCCCAAAGATATCCACAAAAATCAGAGAAAGAAGACTAAGGGCTGCGGGTCATGTTTACCGTCACCAAGAAGAAGCCGCTAGCAAGTTCATTCTCTTATCTGGGAGCCAAAACATGGTATTACTGGCATAAGGAATAAGACATCTGCACACCCTTCTAGAGGACACTGTATAGACAAAAATGATTGGACATCCAGATGCCAAGCTATTTTCCAATCAGCTGTAACTACCTCTTATGATAATGATGGTCGACTGAGGTCGAAATGATGATAAAGTTGATGTAGTCTTTATCAAAGACTCAGTTTTAATAAGTCGTTGAATGGGGGTGGGGGTTAAACTCAGAAAGGTTCGCTTGTTTCCAAGTTGGTCCCTTTAGCTGATAGTACCCGGTAGTAACACAGACTATACTTTGACCGTAGCATTGCATGCGGTGATTATTTTGTAAAACTAGCAATATTTCCTTATTTCAAAGCCGATGGAGCATAAGAATCAACTTTAACGAAATGGTTATTTTTTAATATCTTTATTATGAATAAAGGACGAGGACGAGGTCATATATGAACCATAAAAATATCCTTGACCGTGTCACACCAAACCACCCAAATCAGTTTGTGGTTTGCACTCCATATTTGCATAATCTCGTTTGATTCATTTGGGTTACTGAGGCTTGACCGGTATTGTACATGTACATTGCATGTATTGGGATATGCTATCAACGGGAACCGGGAAGTTTTAGGTCATTTGTGGGGCAAATATAAAGTCTGAATATATGGTCTAAATATTTCTTGATATTTCCCTTTTTTGCGTGCTGAGGTTTAAATATATTATTGACCTGACTGATCATATTTTATGAGAAATCCATTATTTATCTTAAATTACGAGCTTCCTTTAACTGCTATTCCAGCAATTACTTTCTCTTATTATTTGGGGGAAAGCGTGGTCCCCTGGTTAGGGTATTAGCCTTTGTTGATGGAGCGCCCCATTCTATTCCCGAAACAATTCACGACCCTAAAAGGGGGAAGGGGATCGAACCTAAATAGGGGGATCAAAAAATTTTTGATGTCCGAAGCTCCAACCTTTCCACCCCCTACCAAAGTATTTATGAACACTTCCTTAGGCACATCTTGCACACACATTGAAACCATAGACTTTGAAATTACAAATGTGTTCAAATAATATCCAGATTTCAAAGATAATGGTTATAAGATATGTTTGAGTAAAAAATAATCTTTCCCCAGAGGCATCCAATTTGTATGTCTCTAGAAACGACCAACATCATGTTATTAAGTGAACTGTAGCTATTAAAGATAATGCTGTAATTCCATGCAACTTAGTTAAATGCGGAAATAAATTTTGGTAGACGTTTTATATAGAAGGCCCAAGGATGTAAATGAGGTATTGCCATTGGTTCCGTCAAGCCCTACTGCACATCAATTTACAGCGCATGACGATGACGGAATCAGTTGTAATACCTCATTTGCATCTTTGGGACTTCTATATGAACCATCTACCGAAATTTCGCGGGCCGGACAAGGGTGTTATTCATGCTCCATTTACGACCTCGTCCGTTATTTATATATAAATATCAAAGATAAACTTCACAGTGATAATAATTCTTCAGCTCCAAAGGTTTTGGAATAAGAAAAACAATAATGATACCATACAAAAATAGGAATTTCCTTCAAGTTTCCCTGCACAGTCTCATGTTCCCAGATGGGTGGATTAGGTAATCAAACCAATAAGGACGTCTGAAGAATTTCTTGGCGGTCACCAGAATTAGTCTATGTTTACCGCAAGACCATTACGTCGCCCGTTGCATTGAGGAGTATATTCAGGTGTAGAAGTAATTATAGTCCGGCGTACTCACATTCCGGCTACAACGGTAAGGAATAGGCATAGGCGTGCCCAGGAAATTTTATTGAGGGGGACTGGACTAAAGATGTCCGAACCATGAGAGCGAAGCGAGCGGATCGACTAACGGGTGGGGTCCAGGGGCCCGGCTTAGGGCCCCTGGTGGGGTCCAGGGGCAACGCACCGGCGGTGGTCCAGGGGGCAGAGCCCCCGGAAGCTCCTGAGGTTTTAGGGTTTTCAAGACCTGAAAACGCCTTTCCTTGCGTACTTCTTCCGACACTTTTTGATCCGCATTTGCATGAAAAAATCAAATAAATGTACCATAAAATTATCCATTTGTTCACTTACTAGCATTATTTCTGAGAGGGAAAAAGAATCTTTTTTCTTGGTCTCGTGACGTCATTGCACTATTGGAACATCCTTTAATTATTCAGGGTAACGCCGTCAACTCCATGTCCGCCATTAGAAGAATTTTCCCATTGGAAAATTTCAGGGGTTGACATGTTTGTAATATTTCCTTAAAACCAGGATGTTTTTTTTTAACTTATTCAGACACTTGCATGCCGTCCTATACAGCCGCTATATATCGACGTTAGCAGATCGTGAGCGCGAACCATGAAACGAATCTCTCTTTCTCTCTCTCTCTCACTGTCCATACAGCTGCCATCGCATTTACACTTACAGATCGTGTACGAGCGCGAACCGTGAAACGAGTCTCTCTGCTTTTCTCCTCTTTTCTTTTCCTCTTCTTTACAAGACGGCCGTCAGCCGTCTTGTTAAGTTAGGCGGTATCGCCTAACTTACTTTGTTCTTACCGTTTCTTTCTTCTTCTTCTTCTTCTTCTTTCTTTCTGA
>JAMKCH010036498.1:0-27365 GCA_023653785.1 Ophioderma brevispina | reverse complement strand
ACGGTTAGAACTACATGGAATGCTGTTAAACATAATTTTTAGAAACACATTTTTGACAAGCAGATTTTATCATTCAATTCTTTCTGTGACTAAATAGAGACTGAGTTTGGCCAAGGGCAATGAGAGTTATTAACACCGCTTGTTTTGCTACAGATGCATGTGCACTCCCGTTCCAGTCAAAAACAAAAGTACGGTAACTGTATTCGTGCACTGTTAAAAATAAACCTGTAAAAAAAAACAGGCATTTGACTGGCAGCTGAAACTCACTAATGCGACTGTAAAATAACTGGACCCGTAAAAATACGACGAAACCATTGATGGAACGTAACATAACGGCCGTAAAAATATCAGCTTCAAAGTTACTGTTGGTTTTTTGATTGTTTAAACAATATTAAGAATTTAAAAGTGCATTACACATCCTCTAACCAAATTTAAATTGTAGCTATGGCATCAAACGCTGTAGTTACGTTCCACGTGGGTGTAAAAAAAGTAATTTTAGCCAAACAATTTTGAGAAAAAAGGAAATAAACAAAGGGAAAACGTGAAGAAAGAAAAAAATTTAAACCAGTTTATTACTTGTTTTATATGGTTGGTACTGTACACATTCTAATGTTACACAATTACTTCATCATGATTATGACTAAACTTAATACATGTACTGAATAGATTCGAACCCGGGCCTAAGATTACAAGTCCTAAACCTTATCCACTAACTACATGATTTACTGATAGTAGATGCTAAAATTAAATATATTTAAGAAAAAAATAAAAAGTTTTTCAAATTAAAAACTAAATATAAACACAAAAAGGAGTGAAAGGAAAGAGTTTTTAAAACCATTTTTAAGATGATAGGGAAAATAAGATTGTGCATTTTTTTAATGACGTTACTTAATTACGACGTTATTTAACACATTTATAGGTAAAATGATTTTCATAGTTCGTATTTTCTTACATTAAACACAAAGGTAAGTACAAAAAAGAACTAATATTACGGGAAATATAATCACGGTCAGCGTTTTATAAATACTACGTTTTTCAAAAGGTGTGTATTATTTTTTAGCACTGTTGATTAAATTTTTCTGCTTCCAAATGTATTTCTTTGTTAGGTATAGGTAATAAACGTGACGATTATGAATAATTGGGGTTTTACGTAATTTAAAGGTAAAGTATGAGTAAAATTAGGAACATTTTTACCAGTGTGTGATTGCTTTATAGCCGGTAATGTACATCTATTGAAATTCCTTTACATATCAGAATCAAATATTTTTTTTTTTTTTCAAATGTGAATTTCAGACAATCTTCAAGCAAATTTGGTCCAAAATGTAATTAAAACTATCGATAATAAAAATTATTTTTCTGCTCCACACAGGAAAACGTTGAAACAGGTATTATTGGCGTTCAGATTTTCATGAGTATAAATGAAGTAAAAATCAATTAGATATTTGAAAGCAATTTTTTTTTTTTTTTTTTTTCTTTTTTTACAAAAAAATAAATGCTGAAACTATTTTGCATGAAATGATGTTCTATATCATTTTCTTTGAGGTGGATCTTTCATGGCTTTTACAGTGGAGGATTGAAAACGCCAAATCCAATACAATCTTCTCTCAAAGCAAGATAGTGTAACAGGGCTCTTTGTTTAATGTTCATATCTTTTTTTTCAAAAAAAATGAATCAGAAATGTGATTTTTCCACATTCCCAAAAATAATCCACAATTAGAGGAATTGTATTCAAAAATTTCACCATTGATGATGACTCACTGGATAGAGTTTCAATTAATCTAAGTTTATACCTTCTGCAACGTACATTGCATTGCCGATACATAAATAGTCTACCGCAACGTATCTCAACTCTTAATCTTTAAACATGTTCGAATTTTGAATTTGTATTTAAACCGTGCCCATGGACCTAATTTTATTAGTTAAAAAAAAAAAAAAAATTCTGTACTTTTTATATATACATTTATTCTGTGACCATTGGGGAATTGACACACAAACATTTGGTTGCAATTTTTGATTATTGACAACTGCTGCACTAATGTGATAAATAATGGAAACCACTTAATGGAAAAAAAAAAAATGTGCACGAGTCTGCTGAATGATAAATTATTCAATTAATTAATTATTTAAACAATTATCTACCGAAAGTCATGGTTACCCAAACAGTGATTATTAAAGCACTCTACCATATACCTAAGACTCCTAAATGTCCTTTTGCCACTTTCATAAATACGGAGCGGCCCCTGCCTTGGGTTAATGCGGAAAGTATCCTAGATCGAACGCTACAGAATACCGCTACCTCCTTTTTTTGCGGGATGGTTGATCGTCTGGTGTGAGTATGTTCCTCTAGGGCCCCGTAAGGGGAATGATAATATCCCCTAATCCTGGTCAGTCAAAAAACTGACCAGGATTACATGGGACAGTCAGGAGTTACCCACCCTTAATATTTTTGAAACTGACTGTAATATACAGGTACAGGTATGACTCTCTATACGTGGGACCGACAGCTTAGGTCCTTTCTGAGGACGGATATTCTCTTTGTTTCGTTTACCATCCAATTGAGTCGGAGCTCTGTAATGGTTGTGTTCCTGCTCTTGGACTAGGATGAGCTAAGTCTGAAAAATGGTTAACTTGATGATGATCATTTTAATAAATTTATTTGCAATTAATTGTTCTACTGATCTTGCATACGTCTAATGTAGGGTGCAGCCAGTTTGAATTACAAATTAGCGGGCAACATAAATAATATCTTTATTTGATGAATGCTACAATGCCTAGTTGTATAAACCATAATTGCTGTTTTAGCAAATAGAAATTCACACATATCATAACTGCCTTTAATTGCGAAAAATTGTAAAAAAAAATAGTTTTTTTCACTCATGGCGCCATCTTGGATTTCAGGGTCAAAGGGTCTTGAAAAAAATGGCCACATATTTTTTCCCCAATCTACACCTTACAAAGAAACAAAATTAAGTGAAATTTACTTTTAACAAAAAAATCTAGCGAAAGTTTCTTTATCAACATGCCAGTATGCATAAACGTGTCGAAAGCAGCTATAAGTTAATAAAACAGAAAACAGCTTTATAGCATCGATTGAAAACATATGTCATTTTTAACTTTAATAAGTGCTGATTCAGTGCTAGCCATGGTAGTAAGCTGATTGGTAGGGTCCGCAAAGGTTGAATAAATCCATATGTTCTGTGAGAGTAGCATGCAATCTTTCAATTAATTACTGGAAAAAGTATGTTTGCAACGGGTCTGAGTTCTGAGAGTATTTTGATTCTGCGAGTATTTGATCAAGAGTTGGCTTTTCAGGAGAGGCCTAATGATTGCAGAATGAGCTCCTTTTGGAAAAACTCCAGTAGAAAGAGAGACAGTACAAATCAGTCAGCACTGGCAGACGTTGAGGTAGATTTTCTTTGAGGTTCCCATGTCGGAATAGGATCTAATCGGTTGGTTTTGCTTGTGATGGAGTTGATGATTTTTGAAATTTTCTTCAGTAGTTGGCCTGAACACTTCAAGAGGAGTAATATGTTTACAAGATGTGTCTTGAAAGCAATCAGGAATATAACATGTTGACTGTCCAGCTCCTTTCTGATGTTTACAATCTTATTACCAAAGATGAGAAGAACTGATTGGCGAGTTCTGATCAACGGCGAGATCACCGATGTGTTCCTTCAGTATGGTATGATTCATTCAACGCCTCGAGAAATGATAATGTTTCAAGTTACTTTATTTTTCAAATGATCTGTTAGGTCAAAGCGCTTTGATACTGAATGGTGATAAGGCGCTAATATAATCTGCACATTATTTATTATTTATTTATGAGTGATGAGGACGTAGAAACGTTCAAGAGGGAATCTATGATAGGTTGTGACTGATTTTGTGGGGTTGTTAAAATAGCGTCACTTTATTCTGATTCAATAATAGCTCGACTTTCTTCTGGACATGATTGCCTTAGCTGAACGCCGTTCATTTGAATGTGAATCCGTGGACAGAGTGCCAAAACCGACTACTTGATTCAAAAACGACTGTAGCTCGGTGTATATCTAACCGAATGATCTTTGCCAGCAAATTAAAGACAGTTGAACTAAGCTTCAAATGATACCACATATGTTAGATTATATCTTCCTTAAAAATCCAAAATGGCGGACCACATCAGGGTCAAGTTTTTTGAATCGTATCGGCGCGTAGCGCGGGTTGAAGTCATGTACAAACTTTTAAGGGTAATTGTTCAGCTTTCAAAGCTCGTGGGATTATAAGCCTTTTCACATTCCTTTTCCATAGTGTTTGACGGAACATTGTAAGCTTTTGAAACAGAGATTGAAGCACGGAGCGTTGGCTTACATTGGATGGTGAGAGTCAAAATTCAAGTATTGGTCGGTGTGGGTCTTCTCGCGATAGACAGTCGGGTCAAGAGTAAGGTCAGGGTTCATCTTAAAGCAATATTGGGCACATTTTTTGAGCGCGCCCCCAATTTTCAAATTTTGATATTTTGCACAGTTAGGTTGTTAATTGTCTAGGAAACTATACAAGAATGCAAAAAATGGCAAAAAATAAAAAAAATGCGTATTTTATCACAAAATAAGCGATTGTAATTAGAATTAGGATCCCGATTGGACTTATCCGGCGAGATGGAAATGCTACGTTTAGTCCGTCCATGATGAAATAGGCCACTTGAGAAAATAACCGATAACTGACTTGCCCGAACTATTAAAACAACTAATGGATGAGCCGTAGACACGTAAATGGCGTAGTTCACGGACTATTTCACATTGGAAGGCCGGTTCCAGCAGCCGTTGAATTATTATCGGGATCCCCGATGATAATGATTTCTAGTACAAAATTCCTTCGTTGTGACACATAGACATTTTCGAAGCTTAACCATTCACAGACATAGTTTACTAGCCGTTACCAATGCAACCGTGTCAAAATCTCCAATTTTTGAAACTGGGGGCGCCCTTCAAAAAAAAGTGCCTAATATTGCTTTAACCAAAACATCGAGGAATGCGATCTGTCCGTTGATCTCCTCCTTCACGAGTGAATTTATGACATCCTTGCGAAGTACTGTTGAGAGGGCAAAGAAAGACGCTAAATGGTCTCGATCTATAACAGAGAAAGTATCGTCCACATAACGTTTCACGTGCGCGGTGGATTAGGGCGGTCAGAATTTTTTAGGGGCTTCCGCTCCGAAGGACCCATAAACAGGTTAGCCACTGGTGGGGAAAGGGGAGAACCCGTCGTTAGCCCATCAGTTTGGGAGTATAGGTCACTTTCAAACATGAAAGATGTGGTAGTCAAACAAAACTCCAACATCCGTTGACGTCACGATGTGGAGGGATGTTCTGTCAATCGAGTGGCGTCATCGTTGATACGGTCCATGGTCATGTCAATGTCAATCATTTGACCTTCTGTATTCGTTGTATCCCTCACAGGTTCTTCCGAAAGACTTGCAATGAATCGCCAGTTCAATTGGCATACAGCTAGAAAAAATGGACTTGACTCGTGACCGGAAAGATTAACATAAATATTATCCTTGTCTACATGGAGAATTAGTTAAAATTTCAACTTTTGATGGTAAAATTTCACTTTAAAATAAGCGTGAAAGTGAATTATAGCCTACTGCTTAGGATATTCGTCTTTGTTGCAATCTCTAGTTGCACCTGCAAATGAAACCTCTGACCACACAATCCAGCTCACTAATATACAGCTCACTAATATACCTCACTAATAGTAACTACTTTATAACTGTACCCATTAAGTGCTTGGTACATCGCTGTGTAGTATGCATCAGTCTGGTTGATTAGTACAGGAGCCACTCTGGCTCCAGCCGACTCCAGGTATTTCACATAGTTGGCAGGGAGGTAAATGTTACCAAATTTCATCTGGTCAGGATCTGTAACTGCCTGGGTCATTGCACCTATCAAACAAAGCAAAACACTAAGTATTTATCTGTATAGGTACTGCATAGGCTCAACTGTTCAGAGTTGTACAATTGCCAACTGTAGTGAATGGGTTGGGTACCGTACATGAATATGGTCTTAGTAATATTGTCAGTCCAAAATGTTTTCAGTCCAAAGCGCAAATTTCCTACATCCGCAGGGTCATCAATCCGTAAACTATAAAGCTTCATTAGTCTGAACGATCCAAAATGTTTTCAGTTGATAAATGTTGTCAGTCTGAAAAAAGTTAGCTAGTCTGAATATACAGAACATTTCGCTAGTCTGAGGCTAACGCCAAACGCGCATGTGACAAATTTGAGCAAAGGGAGGGAGGCGTATTGAGGATATTGTCAAACATAATAACATGAATAATGTTCACGCTAAAGATGTTTGTGTAAATTAAGGGCGAGTCAACCTGAAATTTCCTGTGATCAATGCTCGTTGCAATTCCATATAGATTGCATATATCTTTTGATGGCAATGTTATTCATGTTTATGATACGTTTGTATAATCTTCACTGAGCAAATATTATTTCTTCTAAATCAAATGTCTGATGGTTTTGCAAGCTTTCTTTTGCCTGTTATCGATAATTAGTGATGGTGTTGGTGTTACTTTGGATTCTATTTAAAGCGAAATACCATGATAATAAAATCTATGCTTCAACATTTTATAAATACATTTTTGTTTAAAATGTTTTTGTTTGAATGTCTTTCAGTCAGAGGAATGACACTATAGGGCGATTGCACGGCAGGTCAATAGGTTATCTTGGCCAGACCTGCCTCCAGAACAACCCAAGCATGCAGAGAATACAAAGGAATCACCTGTAGAAATAGCTGAAATGTTCAGGTGAACCAGGTGCATGCTTTGTATTCTTTGCATGCTTGGATGATCTGGAGGACAAACAAAAGTCCATTCAATATAATTTACCTTCCGTGCAAGGGCCCTATATTATTGATAATAAAGTAAAATGCTTATATCTTCCGTATGGTTACAGTTATTTAGTCGATACACGTGGGGAATTGAAATCATGATGGTACGTAGTACATAGTGTCTTGAAAGAAGTGGCCAATGAATGAGGCAGCCAAGCCTTTTATCCTGTTTAAGAGTTCGTCCCTGTAGTTTAAGCGATCGTTAGTGATTTCTACGGGACACACTATATAATCCGATTTAATAACCAGGAGTACTCTAGACATTCCACACACACACCTGTTTTTATCTATTAACTTTTTAGTCATACAACGTCACCAACGCCGAGCAACGTCACCAAGCCAAGCATGGCGACCTCCATGAACAACATTTGTTGGCTGGTTCTGCTAATGGGGCAATCTTGTTGCATGGATGTTCTTTCTTCAGACCGCAAAGGCTGTTTGGTCATTTTGTGACACCCCCATGTCGATCTGCCATATCTGACATATCAGATCTGGCACACAGGCTATCGGGACTATCAGTAATAAATGCAGGTAAGGGAGGGGCGATAACTATTAATGTTAGTCTATTCAACGACGTACATTTTAATCTAAACACAGAAAAGGACGGGTCCCATTTATTGTTTGTAACAGAGCACAAAAGGAGACTAAGTCAATTTCATTCGCGAGGGAGTAAAATCGGAGAATTCCGGGAAAATTGCGTGGTCCGACCAGCCGCAGAAGGCACTGTAATCAAGGGTTTTCATTGGTTCCTGTTATACACTGAAAATGTGTGAACATACTCTTTAAAAAGAAAGAGTGAAAAAATCACCCTACTCACGAAATTGAGTAGTATAATTTTAAATTAACTCTAATAGAGTGGCTTTTAGCTCGAAAAGAGCGGAAAAGCACCCTGACACCTTAACTCGCGTTTAACCGAACTCACTCTGTACAGAGTGGCTCAAAATGCCATCTTCTTCGGACGTGAAGCCCACTCTGAACTCTTATCGACCGGATTTTAGCTCTAAAAGAGTGAGAAAATGCTCACTCTTTTTCGGGGTGAACTAATAGCCAATCCGAAACGCCGCCCAAAAAACGCGGATTATTTTCGAACAACATGGCGAACGAGTTAAGTGAGAACCGTCAGCAAACGGTTTTTGAAGACGAAAAAGGTGAAATTAGTGAAGAAATCATAGAATCTTCACGGGGTGAGTCTATTGTATGTGTCGGTCCGGTCATCGCTTACAGACAAGTGTGGAGAAGATTAAATGGTATTTACTGTATTACACTCGTACATACGGTAGGTCATGAGTCAGGCTAGGCTTACAACAGGTACGAAAGCACAATCAGCATGTCACGGGCATGCATATGTAAGATCATACACGAATGCATGCCACAAGTCATGCATGTATCAAGAATCATGAATGAGCACCACAATATTCATTTCATGTCACGATGATATGAATTATGACCTAACATTACATATATATTACTCACCAAACAACAAAAGTCATTAAAGAATCACAACTCTCTAAGAGTGACTAGTTCACTCTAAAAGAGTTAGTATCAGGTCACTCTTTCTTGGCTCTTTTTTGAGTGAGATTAAACTCTTTAGAGTGGTTTGCACTCTTTCGTTTTAAGAGAGTATTGGATACCTCAAAGTGCATGCAAGCGTCAGCGTCTCAGCCGGTAAGGCAAGGCCTGGTTCTAGGTGCGAGGCAAAATTATGGATACCAGGTGAACGTCTGATGATGCTAGCCAAACAAATAAACAGTAATTTCTGTTCTGCCGCAGAGTACAAGGGCTATGATGTTTCCCGCTTTGCTTTAAGTCGCACCCTACGAAAATCGCTCACAAGTAACAGCCATGCAGACCGAGGTAAACCGCAGATAGATGGAGTGGTTGTGACCCGTATACTAAAAATAGATAGCAATGCGCCGTTTCTAAATGATTCGTGTGTTGCCACAATTTTTACGTAATTCCCGATAGGAATCCCGCGTTCATGAAATTATTGATTACCTGGGCTCCACCTATAGTCGAGTCTTCGTCCAGGTCTGTCTTAGTCCGGTACGCGTAAGAGCGTATGTCTTTGAAAATCCTTGAATAGGACGAGCTCTGGTCGCGCCGGAGTTGATTTTTTAGGATGGAATGTCCTACCCCCCCCCCTCCACAGAGGATACAAGAGAAGATACCAGTAGCTTCCCACAATGCATGCTTCCAAGGGAGGTTTTTGTACAGGTTAATGCTGTGGATCGTAGAGATGATGAAAACGCTCTTCCAAAAGGCAAGCAAGTTTGTGATCAGTACTGTCAATTAGCCATGTTTCATCACTAACGACCCAAATCAGTTACTGTACAAAAACCTCCAGTGGAGCAATGCATTGTGGGAAAGCTATTGAAAATTTCTCTTGAGGAATACTGGCCATACTGGCTGAAATCCGTTAGCCTTCCTTTGACTCCCGATAGCGCCATAAGAGTTGACAACTACAAACTTTCATTGCGGAGGTTGTTATACACCTAGCCGAATCTGTAAAATCATGTACTATTCATTTTTCATCATAATTGTTTATACCATGTTGTTTATCGCCGTTGTGAGAAAAACAATACAGCATGTCTCAAAAAAAATGGTACAATCAAAAACCGATTTTTTTTTTTTCAATATTATAATCTCAATATAAATAGGTCGTATTTACATCCATATTATTTTAAAGAGAAAATATCAGGTTGCCATGATTTTTTGTTTATATCATTTGCTGTTTCAAATCGAGAAAACTCCAGTTAGCGGAACACAAAAATCGAGTTTGTGCCACTTTCTGGTTGAGTAAAACGGTGAATGAATTTGTTAAACATAAGTTATTCACACTTGAGCAGATATGAACACTTTTAAAAAGGGATTAACTTCATAAGAGAAACTCTAAAGTTACTTAATGGTGGAAGTTAAGATCAGTAAGTTCTGACTATTCCAAGATAAGTGATAACATTCGACAT
Organism: Ophioderma brevispina; assembly: GCA_023653785.1. Classification (NCBI taxonomy): domain Eukaryota; kingdom Metazoa; phylum Echinodermata; class Ophiuroidea; order Amphilepidida; family Ophiodermatidae; genus Ophioderma; species Ophioderma brevispina. The sequence continues at coordinate 17,533 of JAMKCH010036498.1, read as the reverse complement.
CCTGTTTCTTTGTTAGACGAGAACCATGAGCGTACAACCTGCGTACAGCAACCTGTAGGGGAGTTTTATGTCTTGAAGGTATCATGAAACGCAATTCCTACCACATTTTTTGATACTTTGCTTCCAAATTCAAATTTTATTGACTTCCAATACTTAGTAAATGCACAAAGATAAGTGCAATATATAAACCATTTCTTTGGATCTTTGGAGTGTTATTTTGGTTGCATTTACAGTCCTTCGGGCATATTTTAACAGATAACCATTTTGAATAATTCAAAGTTCCATTTCATTGAACGTGCAATAAATATTTTGTATGTTTATTATTTATGAAAAGATGATATTATCATTGAACGATAGTTGACTATTAAACTTGTGTCGATAAAACTAACTCTTTGTTTACTTTTTTTACTTTTTTTATTCTTTCTTGTTTTGTTTTACTCTTGTCAGGTGCAATCGCATATAGTTAGAGGATATATAAGAAAGATAGGACATAACTATAGGCGAAGCAACTCTGCCCCTAAAAAGGGGGGGGGGGGGGGGGGGAAAAGGAAACAAAGGGGAAACAAGAGGTGACAATAGGGGAAATAAGGAAGTTACGAAAGAGGGGGGGAAACAAAATCGATTTTGGTGTATCGCATTAAATTGATTATATCTCCTGATTGACAAAAGCAATAAAGATGAAATAAACACCATTGGAAAGCCGGTCTTTGTTCTTTAATATTATGCCAATACGAATGGACTTATTTTGAAATTTCATAATTGACCAACCATTTTTTTTCTGATTGTACCATTTTTTTTTTAGACAGGCTGTAGGGTACAAGAGGCCTATTTCACAAAAGCGATCATAACATACGAGAGTCTCGTCCAGGTCTGTCTATAGTCCGATACGAGTAAGATCTATGTCTTTGAAATCTTGAAATAGACTAGCCCCTCCGGTCGCGCCGGATGTTGATTTGTTAGGATGTCATTCCTAACCGCCCCCCCCAACTCCAATAGTACATCCAAATATAAGATACCCAGTATCTTCCCACACTTCATTTCTTCCAATTTATTTTTTTATTCACTATTGCCTATCTTTGGAATCGTTAGGAATGAAACGCTCTTACAATGCAAGTTTGTGACCAGTACTGTCAGTTAGCCATGTTTCATCACTCACGACCCACATCAGTACCTGTACAAAAACCTCCATGGAAGCAATGCATGTGAAGCTATTGGAAAATACCAACTAAAAAATCAATCAATTAGAATACTGTAACAGCCAACCTAGTGGACTGAATCCGTTAGGCCTTCCCGTTGACTCCCGATAGTCGGCGACCCATAAAGTAACAACTACACACTTTCATTGGGAGGTTTGTAACACCCAGCCGAATCTGTAAAATCATGTTCTATTCATATTTCATCATAATTGGTACCAGCATGGTTTTATCGCCGTTGTGAGAAAACAATACATCCCTTTCTCAAAAAAATGGTACAATCAAAAACCGATTTTTTTTTTCAAATTATATCTCAATATAATAAGATCGTATTGTACATCAACTTAAGAGAAATATCAGCTTGCTCAGGTTTTTTTGTTTCACTCATTTGCTTGTTTTAATCGAGAACTAACTCCAGTTTACTGCGGCACACAAAATCGAGTTTGTGCCACTTTCCTGGTTGAGTGAAAACGTTGGATGAATTTGTTAAACATAAGTTTATTCACACTTGAGCAGATATGAACATCTATTAAAAAGGATTAACTTCATAAGAAAACTCTAAAAGTTACTTAATTGTGGAAGTTATGATCAGTACTTTTCTGACTTTTTAAGATAAAGTGGATACATTCGACCTACTGTTCTTTGTTAGAAGAGAACCATAGATACATCCCGGCGTAACAACAACCTTAGGGGAGTTTTGTGGTCTTGAATTATCATGAAACGCAAATTCCTTACAACAATTTTGATACTGTCTTTGCTTCCAAATATTCAAATTTTTATTTGACTCAATAATTAGTAAATGCACAAAGATATGCAATATTCCTTAAGACCATTTCTTGGGATTTGGAGTGTTTTATTTGGATTGCAATTACATTCCTCTGGCATGATTTTAACAGATACCAATTTTGAAATAAATTCAAAGTTCCATTTCTTTGACGTGCATAATTTTGTAATTGTTTATTATTTAGATGAAACGATATATTTCAAACAATTCATTGAACTGAATTATTTTGACTATTAAACTTGTGTCGATAAAACTAGATTTTGTGTTTTACTTTAATCTGTGTTTTGTTTCTGCTAGTTGTCACGCACGTGTGCCCATCTTTTTTTTTTAGATGTCTTCAGGCACCAGCATTTCATGCCTATTCTTTTTGTGCTTTTTTCTCCTCAACTCTTCCCCTTCCTCCCCCTTTTCCACCCCCTCTACTGCTTTTATATTCGGATCATCCGTCAATTATTCTTCGGTCTCGTCTTAGATTGACAAAAGCAAATAAGATGGAAACAAACACCATTGGAAAGCCCGGTCCTTTTTCTTTAATATTGCCGGAAGTAAGATTGACTTATTTTTGAAATTTTCACATATTTAAACCCCACTTTTTTTTTGTTTTTCTGATTGTACCATTTTTGTTTTTCGAAGTGCTGTAGTGTAAGATAGGCCTATTTTTCAAAGCGATCATAACTAACGGACCGCCTTATACACTAATCCAGTTTTACACCAAACACATTCCAACAACCTCACTGGCAGCCATAGCTGGGGCATCCTGCTTGAATTCCAAACCCAAATGTGTAGATTAAGTGTAGCGTTTACTTTTGAATTAATACTCAAGGCGTGGTACAGACGTTACAACGAGTTGGGTAGGTTTTGGGTTGGAAGCCCCCCCCCCAAAGTAATGGCGATCAAATTCTGCCATAATTTGCTGGTCTGATTTGTCTTATATTTCGATAACCACCTCGTAACCTTCCCCTTTCTACATTTCTAAACTAAACCTTTATCACATTCCCAATTAGCTCCAATAAAAGGAGCTAACGGAATTATAAACCCGAATATCCGTGTCCGAGATGTCAGAATCTGACATGGGGTCCACAAATGCCAAACCGCCGAAAAGTGTGTCTTTTCCTTTAGAAGTTTTAAAAACATACTTAAATAAATTAAAAATTACCTGTTAGTACACTTTAATAATGTTGAAAATGTTCCAAATGTCAATGTCTGTGATGATACTACCGATTTGGATATGTCTTCTCTCAATGGGATGAGCAGCGATTTGCTGATTCGAAACATCTAAAAAATCAATGAAGTTCGTATTTTGGTGTTTTTGTTACTAACATAACCTGCAAGTGGTTGACTTGAAATCCATGTATTCAGGGACAAGGCAGAACTTTTTATCTGATTCTGTACTTTCTATACGTGCGTATCAAAATTCCGACTTGAGATCAAAAAAGCCTTTCCGTGTGAATATCTCAGACTTATGACATTGTGCACCATGACCTATTCAGTTTGACCTCAAACACAAATATTATTGATCTTTGTTTATTCTGTACTGGTGTGAACCACAATCAGCGCGGCTGTTTAGTGTAGATTTTGAGACGTCATTGCTGTATGTCTATTTGCGGGAAACGGTATGACAAATTTCCTCAAATACTTTATTTTTTCACTATTGATGGTTTGTTTCTACATTAAAGCAGAATATGGAATTGTACACACTTATCCCTGGTTTATAAAAAATGCATTTCCACATTTTTCGATTATCTCGGATTTTCGCTGGGGACATATTCAAATATAGAAATATTCATAGAGCTATAGAAATATTACAGAACCAGATAAAAAGTACAACTGCCTTTAATACATGGATTTCAAGCCAACCACTTGCAGGTTATGTTCCCATATCCATGCCAGTACCAAAATACTAAAATAAGAATTTTGGTTTTTTGTGTGTGTGTGTGTGTTTCGGGTTAGCAAATCGCTGCTTATCTCTGATTCAGAGATTTCCTGATGAGGGCGCAATCAATTTTCAAATAAATCGTGTTTTTTACATATACACAATGCTTGTCCATATAATAATCATTGTGTGAAATACCTAAGCTCAAATCGAAGTCCTTCATATAGAAAATCACAACTTCGTTATTAAATTCCGGATTCGAATTTTTTTGTTATACACGCATCCTATGGCACTGTTATACTGCGCATAAATGTTTACTGCATGAAAAACGGAAAATCCGATTCATCTCTAACTTTGACTATCTTTAGTTCTAGATGACCATTTTTATTTACTACACCAAAAATATATCTGTTTGCTGCTTGGGCTGATTTTGACCAGATGAAGTACTTGCTTGCTAGCTTTCCTCTGCATTCATGTTTTGATAAGGATATTGATATTATGTGGATTACGGTTGAGTCATTCATTAAGTCATAATTTTGTATTGATAAATCTGTTCCTAAAAACGTTGTTAGGAAAAACACTTACCTTGGATGAATAAAGATATGTTATATTAGCCTCCATTTTGTGATTATTTTATCAATTTTGCTTGACAAAAGATTTTTCTAGATTGAGCTAAGTGCTATAAATAGCCTAGGGTTTTCCAAGCTTTGTTGCAAAACAAAACAGATTGCAAAAATATGTAGTTTTTCCATGATGTAATTAATGTGAGATGATGCAATGCAGATGATGTCATTTATGTGAGACCCCATTGGTCAGCTAGTGTTTATCTATTTATTATTTATTTATTTCAGCTTTCATTATACAGGGTAGCTCCATCAGTGAAAGAACACTGCTATCCTAGGAGGCCATGTTATATACAGGATAAAACATTTAAATACAATTTACAAAGCAAAACATTCAAAAGTACAGTAGATACAAATTATGTAGAAGATTACACATGAAAAACATACAAATATGTTAAGTGATTAAAGTCTGACTCAGAGATTTCTGAATATAATTTTTTAATATATTAATTATATAGGTTTAAGACTTGAAATATTCTACTACATATTGTCTTACAGCACTGTTTCGTAAGGGCCGAAGCCCTCACTCCTCAGAGACCAAATGCAGAATGAGATAAAATTTATCTTACACATACCAGTACTTGTTATGACCAGACATGATAAACAAGTGAAAAAAAAAGGATTACATCAAATACAATTGAATGGAGACATAGTACCGTAGACTTGATAATTACACTTAAGCTCAAATAGTTGATTGGATGCACAAAAGAAAGGACTCACAGAAAACAGCTTTAAGTCGCGATATGCAGGACATACTTCAAGCTTCAAGCATAAACAACATAGGAACTCGACAACTCTTAGTGAATATATCTGGAGACTAAAGGAAACAAAAAATGTTGCCATATTCTATCAAGTGGAGAATTGTAAGCAAAGGGAAACCATCTCAAAACTTCGAGCAAAAAAATTGCAACCCTGATGCACAGAAGAGAAATATTTCATCATGTTCAACTAATATTCATCCCTTTAACAAAACAGGAACGAACTTTGTGAGTGTTCATACCCACCAAAAGACGGGAAACCTTACTGTGTATAAATAATTGACAATTGATTTTTTCAGGAAGTTTACCAAATGACTCCACTCATTGACTTTCGTTTGTGCATCCCAATCAACTAGTTGAGCTTAATGTAATTATCAAGTCTACTACGGTACTATGTCTCCATTTCAATTATTGGTATTTGATGTACTCCTTTTTTTTCACTTGTTTAATCAATGTCTGGTCATAACAATACTGGGTATGTGTAAGGTAACTTTATCTCATTCTGCCTTTGGTCTCGAGGAGTGAGGGCTTCGCCCTTACGAAAAAACGTGCTGTACGACAATATGTAGTAATATTTCAAGTCTTAAACCTATAATACAATGCTCTCCTTAAATGGTTGAGAGCACTTTTTCCTTTTTGTATGGTTTTAACCTCACTTGTATTAATATATTAAATTAAAAATAATCAACTCGCACCTAAATATATTCACCTAGAATGCTCAAGATTCCAAAGTGTTAAGATGGAAATCGGGTTTTCGGTTTGATGCAGTAACATTATGTGTATTAACAGTGCCATAGGATACTGTGTATAACAAATTTCCGGATCCGGAATTTTTAAACAAAGATGTGATTTTCTATATGAAGGACTTCGATTTGAGCTTAGCTATTTCACACAGTGATTAGTATATGGACAAGCATTATGTACATGCAAAAAACACAATTTGTTTGGAAATTGAGGGCGCCCTCATCGGGAAATCTCTGAGTCGGCCTTTAATGTTAAGTTGAAAGAGCCACAGATTTAAATTGGCCAAGAGACAAAGAATCATTAGAGCGGGTGCGACTGCTCCTTATAGTGAGGAATAACAAGTGAATTTGAGGAATTTCCTCTAGTGCTATAATCATAAGTAGTGTGAGTAAAAGTGAAGTTTGAACAGAGATAATCAGTGGCTTTACCTGTAAGACATTTAAATAGCATAATAAGAATGTGATTATTCCATCTGCGATCTAATTTAAGCCATTTAAGAGTACTCATCATTGAATTAATAGGTGTTTTACATCAGCAGATAGAATTATTCTAGCTAGATTGTTCAAAAGAACGTGTAGCCTGTTAGAGAGAGTTTTTAGAACAATTTGACAAAACATGACTACAATAGTCAAAATGTGGCATAACAAGTCATTCAGCAAGTTTTTTGAGGATGAAATTGACATGACGGATAACACCACAACGCTTGGAAACAGTGGAAGCAATTGAATCAACATGGTGAGACCAAGTCATGTTGCAGTCAAAAATTAGACCAAGGTATTTGAAATGATCAACTTTCTCAATTGTATGGTCATCATATACCAATCAAACATTTTCAAATTTACATAGATTATGTGCTGAACCAAAAAGCATCAATTTAGTTTTGCTGATATTAAGTGTGAGTCTGTTTTTTCTGAACCAACTAGCAATATTACGTAGATTATGGTTGAGACTATTTTGAAGACAAGCGGGGTCTGATGAACTTACAAGTAAATAAGTGTCATCTGCATACTACTGTTTTACATGTGACACTATCAGGAAGGTCATTAACGAAATAATAAAGGACCTAATATAGACCCTTGTGGAATCTAAAATATTAATGGGATTTAAATCAGAATAAGAGCAGCCAATCTTGACAGATTGCAATCTGTTACTGAGATAAGATTTGAACCAGTTGAGTTCAGTGCCACTGATACCACATTTCATGAGCTTATCAATAAGACTGTGATTTACAGTATCAAAAGCTTTATTGAGATCAAGAAAAATGGCACCAGTGATTTTTCCCTCATCCATGTTCTTAAGAATAAAGTCCTGAACATCAATTACTGTGCTAGCAGTTGAAAACCGAGGACGAAAACCAGATTGCGACGAGCTAAGAAAATTATTTACAGATAAGTATGAGTACATTTGATCATGAACTGCTCTCTCAATTATTTCTGAAACAATACTTAAAACAGAAATAGGGCGATAATTTTCAACATCAGACTTACTGCCACATTTGTAAATCGGAACAACTTTATGCATGATGATGTTGTAATATCTATTTTAAGAATTGGGAAATACTAGTGAAATATTGTGTGTGTATACTTGGCCAGGGGTTAAATTTGCAAGTTGTTAAATTGCGGATCTCTAGTATGGTAGATCAGGGCAGTACATAGTATCAGGACCAATTGTATACCACAGGAGCTGCATGTGCAAACTATTGATATTTCTAGTAATGTTAAGCAGAATCCTAAGAAGTTCTGGCCATATGTAGCTGCTGCTCATAAGGGTTCTGAAACTTCATCTTTCACCATTGATAACAATGTGATAGTGATCCCGGTAAAATTGCACATGCTTTCCACAGCCATTTCTCTAGTAAAATGGTGGCGAGTACAAACCGCTTGATCTGAATTCTCTTCCGGATGTGTCTCCTTCCCGTGGTATACCCCCTCTTTCTTTTGTTCCTTTCAGAGTTGATTAGATACCTCCAAGTCTCCGGGGCCTAATGATATTCTTCGTGTGTTCTTGAAATCCTGTTGTAATGAACTTGTGCCTACATTGTGCACGCTTTTTAATACTTTTTATTCAGATACATGTAGGTAAAGTTAAAAACGCATGGAAGGTTGGTAATGTTGTACCTGTGTTTAAGGGTTCTGGCAAGCCCAAAGATGATATTGGATTATTGGCAGTTACAGGCCAGTACCAGTATTTCATGTAGGGTAATGGAAAAACTTATTGTTGTTCGTATCACGTCTTATGTAGAGAAAACAATATACTATCTGACAACCAGTTTGGTTACAGTGGCAGCAATTGTGAACAAATGCTCACAAGATTTGTTCATCTTTCTGAATCGATTGACAGTCTTAAATGTTCTCTTGTTGATACAATCTTCTTTCTGAATCAATTGACAGTCTTAAATGTTCTCTTGTTGATACAATCTTCTTGGACTTGAGTTCAGCTTTTGATAAGGTTGATCACAATTTATTACTTGCTAAGCTTCATTCTTTGGGCATTTGCGGTTTTCTCCTCCAGTAGATTCAGAATTTTCTTTTTGAACGGTAGCAAAGGGTTGTCTTCAAAGGTGCATCTTCTGAGTGGTCTTCTTTTACATCAGGGGTACCACAAGGCTCTGTCCTTGGTCAAATTTTGTTCTTGCTTTTTGTCAGCGATATATCAATACTCTTGTTTCATCTCCTATTTTTCAGTTTGCGGATGATCACACTTTAGTTAGCCCTATTTACAATTAATCTGATTACCAGATTCTCCAAGAGGATATACATTTATCCAAGTGTTCCACTATGCATGTAACTAGATCCAAGTCTCTGCAGTATTCCCATTCTTATTCTATTGATGATACCACACTCACTCATGTTGACAGCTTCAAGCTGCTTGGTGTTACTTTCACAAATGATCTCTCCTTTGACACTAACATTGGTAATGTATGTGATAAGATTTCTAAGCTCTCTGGTTTCATAATAAGGTGCACTAGAAATATATCGCCTTCTGCCCAGTTCAATTTGTGTAATTCTCTTGTCATGCCACATGTTCTGAATTGTGCTAGTGTTTGGCACCCTTCCAGCGGAATCACTTAGATCGACTTGAGAAAATTCAGCAAAGGCTAACTTGCATCCATTTTTACTGGAAATCACATCATTCTGATACTAGTCCTCCTTATGCGCGCAGAGCGGCTTCGTGAGTTTGGCTTAGTGAGACGAGTATGTTTTTAAGAGGTTGGTTTTTGGTTACAAAATTCTTAATAACATAGGGCTCGGTTCTTTCATCTGTTTCATTCATCGCAGTTCTTTGGATAATTCAAGGCTTTTGTACAGAATTCCTAGAAGTAACTCTTTCTATAATTCTATGTTTGTTTCACTTCCTCGTCTGTGGAATGAGATTTCATCAACTTTGCATCTGGCTCAAAATGTAGCAATTTTCAGGTCTGGTTGTAAAGAATTTGACTTTACAAATTGAGTTTTTGCTTGTAGCCACAAAATGAAGTGTTTTTCTGTTTTGTGATTAACTCTACTAATATATATTATTTAAAGTATTGCTATTTTATATGTACATGTATTTTCTGCATTATACCCTGCCATCAATGTGTTATTTTTTAATAGGAAAAGTGTGCAAATTAAGTGCTTGGGTATTTTTCAGCCCATTCATTTCTCCAGGATTACTTGCTCATATTTGTACTTTATATTTTACATATCATCATGTTTTGCAAGTAATTTGATTAAATATTATTATTTCTTCGTTCCAGTTTATTATCCTAAGAGTGGACAATTTAGAACAGACGGATATTAGGTGGCGATACTTGGATGGTACTGTAGAATATTAATTAACATCCTCGAGGGACAACCCCGTTGTCTTGAACTGCTGGACAAAATTATCTTCAGGACTAAGAAGATTCCCTTGGATTATAATACCGAGGATTTTATACGACTGCATGCTGTCACTTTGGCGTCTTCGCTGTGAGGATGATATAAGTACCTTATGTAAAATCATTGAGTGTAATGTTATTGAATTGTAATTGTATTTTGGACATATCAAATCCTTGAACCAATCTGATTAAAATCATTAAAACAGTGTTATTGTGTTAAATTTAGATCATTTGTGCACTAGGCTCGTTTATTTGTGTTTGAAAGGTATTTCTGACCTTTGACACCCACGAGATATTGTAACAATATTAGGAAGCTTTGTACAAAGAAAAAGATGTTGTATAAGAGGGCTAAGTCGAGTAAATCTGCTGTTGCTCAGCAGCAGTTTAACACTTAAGTGCCCAAGGGGGGATTTCTCGGTTACGCAATCAAATTTTTCAAGGAGTTTTTTGCTAATTGTCTGATTTATGAATACGCTTCTCCTGATACTAAACAAATTTCAATCCGCCCACGGCTTCATTAGAATAATTAGGTTGGGTCCCTAGGAACCCACCCCCCCTTGGGCACTAACGGAAGTGAAAAAAACAAGATATTTTACTAATTAAAAAATTAAAGTAATTAAATCTTGGGATTTATTTGCTTAGATATATACCTTAGGAGGCAATTAATTAATAATACTTAAATAACCTTTTATATGCGGATAGCATCAATTTTAATTTTGTCATGACGTGCTCTTGCTATATTTTGCAATGATTATTTTAATTGGTTATTCTAGAGTAGATATAATGAATTATTTTGGTTCAAAACCTTATATTGGAGTTGCTGAGGATGAAATTATGCGAACCACTTCTTTTCGGAGAGTGTGACAATTTCAAATATTGGCCATCGGCCATAGGTCAAAGTTCGGATTTGGCCCTTAAGTGTAAGGACCGATCAGCTGATAAGTTGAAAGCAATGATTCGGAAGAGAGTACAGTAGTTACACCTCTACCATTGTTGCGAATTTCAAGAGCAATCTCAAAAAGTGTTCTGGTCCGTGGTAGCAGTCTACAGAAAAGACTCTGATAATTTGTCTTTTACTATAATGATAAAATTGTCAATGATCCTATGACTATCGTTGCTGCTTTATTAACAATTCTCTAGCAAATTTGACGATATGAATGATCCTCTTGACCTAGCATCCTTGGCCGATTCAGCACCTTCACATGGTACAGCCCCTTTTTCCTTTGATTCTTTTAAGGTGAATGAAGTGATTGAGGTGCTTGAAAATCTGGATACTTCTAATTCACCTGGTCCTGATGATTTACGTCCGGTCTTCTTGAAAGTATGAGCTTGCTCTCATCCTGTTTTGTGTGACCTCTTTAATGTTTTTGTTCATGCAGCATGGTAAAACCCCTGAAGCTTGGAAAGAAGCTAATGTAGAAAACTAGACTTCCTTTGTGCACTTTAATCTGCGTTTTCTTTTGCCAAGTTGTAATCTTTTGTGAGCTTCAATACAGCATGGTATTACTGCACAAAACAACTCTGCCCATGCATAAAAGTGGCACAAAACATATTTTGGTGTGTCACAACGTCTCGTGCACGAAACGCCCTTTAAACACAAACTTTGTGCCTTGTGCACAAATGATCTGAATTTATAATATAACACTGCTTTAATGATTTTAATTAGATTGGTTCAAGAATTTCGAATGTCCAAAGAACAGTTACAATTCAATAATTGAGATGTGATTCACATGATTCAGATGTGATGACTTATGTCCACAATTAAAATAAGCGTTGCAATGAGGCTCCAAAATGACAGGAATCAGTTCTTATAAAATCCATGGTATATTCCGTGGGAATTTTCTCAGTCCTGAAAATAATTTTGTCCAGTAGTTCAAGACAACAGGGTTGTCCCTCGACGACACTAATATTCCACACTATATCAGTCCAGGATATAATTGCCACGATTTCAATTTCTCCACAATTTGGAATCCCATTTTGATTTCCAACACTTTTGGCTTCAAAGACGACGGAGAATAATTATAGCTATTCGCCCATTTGGTATCTAAAAATATATAATAAATCCTGGCACTATGGACTGTACTGATCAACCATTATTGCAGACTCAAAACTAGCTATAACTTCTAGCTACTTGCTACTGGCTGGCAGAGAGCCTCTCCAGTGATCACTATTTATCATCTCACAGCTAGATTTCCCAATCTCTAATAATAATCATTACAGCATCATGATGCATAAACATAGCCCTAAATCTATCCAATAGGAACTCACAAATGACATCATCTGATTTGCATCGTCTTACATAAATGACATCATGGGAAACTACCTAATTTTGCAATCTCAAAGCCGATAAACAAGTTGACTCATTTTTTAAATTTAGCATTTTGGGGAATTCCGTTCATCTCTTGCAAATCTGTCTAGTTGTAAAAAAACACCTGAATAATATCAATATAGAACTAGGGGAATTCCCTAATAAACAAAGTACTTTTCCTGTGAGAAAATCTTTTTCTGAAGTAAAATTGAGAAATAAAATAATATTTTTAATCACAAAATGGAGGCTAAAATAACAGGTGTATTGCACTAAATTGATTATATCTCTGAATTGACAAAAGCAAATAAGTTGAAACAAACACTATTGAAAAACCTGGTCTTTGTTCTTTGAAATTATACCAAGTAAGAATGACTTATTTTGAAATTTCATATTTAACCATTTTTTTCTGATTGTACCACTTTTTTAAACAGGCTGTAGACTATGATGTGATCTAAGCATCAGTGTAGTGTGTAGATCAAAATGAAAAATGGTCTTTCATGGCCAAATGCTACTAAGAAACCACAATTTATCAAGCAGTGAGGCAGAGATTTGCTGCCAGGTATCCCAATGAAAGAGTGCTTCCAAAGAAGATGATACAGTGCATTATAAGGAAGTTTGACCATCGTAGAACTAGGTTCAAAATCGTCATACCAATGGTTCTGGGAAAAAGTCAGCACGTATGAGGGCAAATAATTAAATGTATAAAACAATATTCAAATAGTGTGGGCATTTTTCCTTTTCCCCTGTCGTGTACTTCAAAAGCCACGTGTTCAGCACAAGACACTCATGTTCATGGCCTATTCCGTTTAGTACAAAAGCCCATTTTTAGTGATTGTCGTAAAATCAATGTAAATCCTTAACAAAACCATCAGACGTTACCAAACTAGAATGGAATAAATACAACATACCACTATTCTTACCCTCCACAGGAGAAAGTAAAAACATCTGATTTTATATTTTAATGCTTTTAAAAATGGCCAAGTGATGGGGGCAAACATTTTTGGGAAAGCCTGTACGATATGGTTGGGTTGATTTGTTCTGATTAAGGAATGACAATTATTAAGGTTGAAAAACTCCCAGAATATATTTGATGCTTGTCAATGTTTAGAGTTTACAAGAGCTTGGCAGGATTGTTTGTGTTGCATACTTGGGCAAGCTAAAAACTGGCTTAGACTGCTTTTTGCAAGCTTTTTCACAAACATGATCTCCAAGTTAGAGGTGCCTCCAGGAAGTTCTCATTATTTGCATTTACATAGTGTGCAAGAAAAAGTGCAACATTCAGAAATTAATTTCTTGAAAGGTGAAAAGCATTTTCAAGAAAAGGTGATACAGTTCCTCGAGTCGAACAGTTTCTTAGCTACATACAACTTTTCCCACGATCAATTTGGACGATTTTAAAGGAAATTAGAGGAAAATTAGGAAAGCCTAGCTTTCATATTCACATTGGGCCACTCCCACTCTCTATGTTTTGGGTAATGAGCACAGTGAAAGCTGTTGAAACCTATTGGTAGGGTTGACAAACCATTTGCAGTAGGCTACCCTTCTTGGAGATCATTTGCAAGGAGTGCATCGCTCTGCTGGATGTGGTACAGATGTCAGCTCAGATCAATCCTTGTGATACGGTTAAAAGATGATGGAATCATGTGTAATGCATTCCTTCTTGTGCTTGGATTTCCTTGGAGTGCCGTTCTTATGTTATTGGTGTTTACCTGAGTTTTTTGCTGTTCTTTGCCTTTCATTATTGCCTCTTCTATTTAAGCTCACTCCATGTCTCTGGTGTATGTCACAATTTCATTTATTTTCTAGTTTGGTAAGCGACTATTGCTGAAAACACAAACGAATGGTTTCTACATGGCTTCTGGTCTGAATGAAAGTAAATCATACGCTCTTCAGTGGTGAATTATAGTTGTTGATGGTTAGCAAGATTAGGAACAGCCATCGTGAAGTAATGTTCACTGTGTAACGATTTAACTTTAAAGAGATTTCAAATAACAGGTGTAGTGTCCGCCTAAAATATGTGAAATTTCTGAAATTTTGAACTGGTGTAAAGTTAATCAAAAATATCCTATCTGAAATGATGCTGAGACCTGTGTCTTTGGTAGAAAAAATTGTGATTTTTTAATTTTTTATCTTTTTCCATTTATTAATTTATTAAATAATCACCTTTTCTTTTTAAGTTATTTCTGTAGCCTACTAAAAGGTAGGGAATCTATGTCTAATATAGAGAAATCCTACATATAATAGAAAAAATGGATGGTTTGAAACCTCACCCCCCCCCCCCCCCCCCCCTTTGCACACCCTTAATTCTGGGTTATGCAAATTTTTTCAATCAATACTACTACCTGAATTAAAACATTAAAATGTGATCTGTCACACTTCTTTCAAATCCAATACAGTTTCAATACATTTTCTACTTACCAAGATAAACATATCAAGGTGAAAAGTGACCCAACTACAATTCACCTGTCACTAAATTGAGTGTATCTCTGGATTTAGGGAAGGGTAAAAGACATTACAGAAAATAGTGAGGCTGTCAGACAGTATTTATTTGTAGCAAAAGATGGACACAGGAAATATTTCTATATTTTCCAAAATGTGCACATTTTTTGGCACAGTCTGTAGCAAGAGCTATTCTATGTAGCTATTACTATAACTAATACTGATGTATAACAATTAAAATGCAACCAGAATTTCAAAAGTTTTTAACCACACGAATGAATCAAGTAAAACGCTTACATGTATTTATTGAATGGGGTTTGAAGAAGTATAAATTTATGAGGTCGAGTTTGTGGAAACATGTATGACAGCACTTACCAATAACTGGTTTTTCATTTTCTGTTGCTTTATTTACTGGTTTTGCCTGCTTTCTGTGCTGTATACACACGATGATTAAAAAATCCGCGGTGACAATGCATCATTGAATGTATTGGTGACTAACGTGATAACATCACAGGTGATGGGACCGCTTATATTTCAACACTAGCAGGAAACACACCAAATTCTCACAAATATACAATAAGTTTTGTCAGATGTGTAACGGAACCTTAACCGCGGACATATTTACTTTATTTTACAACTAAACTTTTACACATCACAACTTTCCATGAACCCCATGAATCGCTTTAGCAGAGGGAGCAGACGTGGTTTTTGGGCAACCTTCTGCTGTCACAGTAAGGTGGATACCAAAATGTTCCTTGAAAGTCTGAAGAATACAATCTGGCTGGGCCATTTTGCAGACCTGGATGTTAAAGGGACCTTTGACCCAGAGAAAGGTCAAACCTCTTTTCCCATTTATTTAAGAATAAATATGACAAAATGTCTAAAACCTACTGTAAATTGTGTAAGAACACCTCTTTATAAACTATACAATTGACACTTGTCATTTAATGGGTTTAAAATAAAACTTCATACAATTTTGAAGATCAGTTTAAGCCTAAAATTCAACACCCCAACCTTATCCAGATATTACCTAACACCCCAAATTTGCATCACACCCACATTTGATATTACTACTTTTAAAAATTGACCTTGACTGACATTTACCAAAAAAGTAATTTTTGCATGGGATTTTTTTTTTAAAAAAAGGTTTAATTGACAATAAATAGTATATCATGTATTGAGATGGATTTAAGATTAAAAAAGTAAATCACAGCACCTTCTGTGACCTACGGATTTTGACCTATGCCCCTTGAACATCACAGGCCAGCATATTAAAATGGCACGATTTGATTGATTTTGCTCAATTTTTGACTATAAATTGTCATGTTCATCATTTTAATTCAAATTCTTCTATGTGAAAACAAGTTTTATTAATACTGATATTATGGGTTTACAAACAGACACTTGATTTTTTGGTGTAGTTGGAGATTCATCAGGTGGGCAGTTACATGGCCACCACCATTTAAACCTTATTTTAACCATTTTTTCAGTCGCTGAGGCCTAAAAAATGGTGTCTAAATATGCTGGGCAATGGTATAACGCCCCACTTAGTAAATTTACAACTGGCATAACTTAAGTTCTCATATCTTCCAACAACATCAGTTGTAAAAGAAATGTTTTATATGCCAAAAAAAAAAAAAATGATCAAAATTATGAAAAGTTGAATTTGGGCCAACAAAATGCAGAGAAAGCAAAATGACCAAAATTGTGCCTTTCGTCAGCCAGCAAGTTTTAGTTTCTAGACATCATAAGTCAAAAAAAAACGTAGGTCACGAGAAGTTTTGTATTGGACTTTTTTGTTCAAAACATTCATCTGAATACCTGGTGTACATTTGTGTTGATTAAATCATCTTTCCTAGAAATTACCCATTGTAAAAATACTTATGGTGGTGGAAATGGTCCAATCCAGTACTGGACAATATTTGACATTGCAGTCCACATGGGGTTGTGGACAGAAAATGGGGTTGTTTGTGGGAGTCTGTTGGTGAGGGAAGGTTGTATCTTTGCTTAAATCAGTGGTCGTAGTGCAGAGAAGTATTTCCTAGGTTCTTTTGAAATGAATTACACAAGTGTTTGTGTATAATTCAAATAGGGAGGGGTTCTTTGTGTTTTTCAAGGAAAGAATTTTTG
The DNA here is from genome assembly GCA_023653785.1 of Ophioderma brevispina. NCBI lineage: Eukaryota > Metazoa > Echinodermata > Ophiuroidea > Amphilepidida > Ophiodermatidae > Ophioderma > Ophioderma brevispina. The sequence continues at coordinate 825 of JAMKCH010036498.1, read as the reverse complement.
CCTTCAAATTTCAATTGGTGTGAAATGAAAGAGGTTTGACGTTGTCCTTTCTGTAGGTCAAAGGTCACTTTAAAAATCCCACATCGCAAGATGGCTCACCCAGATTGTTTCCACCGACTTTCAGGAACATTTTGGTAAGAATTGTCTGTGACAGCAGAGGTGTCCCAAAAAACCTTTAAAATCAGGCCTTTGCTCCCTAGGTATTAGGGAACTTTTTAATGGATAACAAGGAGGACCATATTTTAAATAAAGAATATAGCATGTCCTGGTGAAAACGCTTTTCAACATTGTAACACGATTTGACAACTAGGGGTGTTACCACACAAGGCAACACGTGCTGAAGAAAAAGAATAAAGGACAACAATTATAGAATACAATGAGCATTTTCCCATTAAAAACATTGAAAGGGCATTCTCATAACAAACTGAAAAACTGATTATGGAAACAAGTTTTGAGAGATTTTTGAAAATACTAGTAGATGAAGTTTGTCTAATAAATACAGGAAGCTTATTCTATTCTTTTGCTGGATCAATATTTAAATGACTTTTTGCTTGATTACCCTAGAAATCGCCCTTCAAACTAAGGGACAACATATTTATAAGTGTTGTTCTTTAGATGTACCAGAAGAGACACTCCGATCTTCAGTGATTTCTTCTTCTCTTGACTACCCTATCACCAGAGTATTAGCTGCTGATAGAACCTTCACGTAATTATGATGCGTTGCTCGTCAGTGGCGGATTTAAAGAAAAGGGCCGTCAGCAGCTTAAGGCGGGGCCCTTTAACATCAATTTGAATAACCAATATCGCACTTAGTGCGTTCTAAGG
>JAMKCH010036497.1:0-14814 GCA_023653785.1 Ophioderma brevispina | reverse complement strand
TTCGGCATCGCGTTGTCATGTGCTGCGGTTGCCCAGGTTGACGTCACCGCGGGTGTTTAGGAATTAAAAGATAGGATTTGTGTTTTGCCTACTATTGGGTCATATGGTTTTTTTTGATGGGAAGTCCAATATTTTGAGTAGGATGCCGGCGCAGACTTACGATAAAAATTTCGGACTGCCCATCAAATATGGACACGATATTAGTTAGGCAACAAACAACAAATCATACTTTTATCTCATTCTTATTTGGTTTGGTTATTTTTAATACCGAAAATATTTTTGATTCATTAATATTGGTTGTTTTTTAAAACTAAGGAAATATCACCGGTGTCCGAAAATGAACCAACCCTTACTAGCAGTGTGCACTGCGTAACTCATAATCTAATATCAATCTTATATAAGATAGGCAACAAACAAATGATATTGCGTGTTTGCTTACTAAAACCCGCCCATGAATAAGATATGCCCAATTTTGTACTTTTTCGAAATGTTTTTCAGTGTGCGGCTGGTGGGTGATTATCATGCTATTACAAAAAAATGATGGGAGATCAACCAAGGGGTGGGTAATTAAACCCCCGCCCACTCCCCCTCCCCCGTCGCACAAAAAACAGATCTAGGCTTCTTTTTTCATCCTTTGTGGTCATTTATCACCTTCGGGGGGGGGGGGGGGGGGGAATCAAGATGTCCCGTTCAAAGTCGGAAGTGTTACGGGAGAGGGTTGTCACCTGCCTATACTTTAGTGTGAGAAAGTTAGTGTAGAATGCCAAAAATGGTTGTTATATTTACTTATGATGCTACTCTAAGCCAATACTGACAATATTGTAATTTTTTTCTGATTTTTTTAGAGGACAACATGTGTGTATGCTTACTTTGGCGCCCGTCATTGCCAAATAAATTTACCAATTTTGATGCATGAATGGCGAAACCCCTTGATTTTGGATAATTTTCAGTCACGAACATCTATCTAGATGTCACTATGAACATCATATTGTTAAAAACTTGATATTTTTGTACTTTTATTTTTGAGAAATGACATATGTAGCTAAACACTGATACCAACAAGATATGTTTTCCCCTATCCCGCTCTCCGATTTTAGAACCGTTCGGTAAATACCTTGGTATACGGCGCAGAGAGCAATGAAAATCTTTACCAAATGTGGTCCAAAAGGACACCCCTTCTTGTCGTTTTAAATTCTAGTCCGCAGAAAAGAACCATCGCAAAGTTCGCGTAAGCCTAATTTTGTTTGTTTTAGAAATATATTTTTTTCTCTATCAATAACAATCTGCCTCTAAACTTTATGGGTTTGGTGAGCTTAGGTGCACGAGCCGGCCGTTTCATGCATCAAAGTATGTACAAGATTGGGTCCGAGACTATGATCATATAGGTGGTTCCCGTCATTTCTCAAACCAATAATCTGCCCTGTACTGTCCCTTAATTTTCGTAGATATCGCGCATAACGCGGAAAATGTTTTGGAAAAATTTATTGGTTACAGAGCATGTGCCAACGTACGAAAATTGTCATTATAGTAGTAGTAAATTCAAAGTTTTAAATCCGGTTTTGTTCCCGTGAACGAGGGTGGCTTTATTCCTTCACACTCCATCAACCGCCTTACTCCCCTTCCTTCCTCTGCACCCGATTCAATCATCTTCCATCCTCAACCCAACCCTCCTACCTCCTCCTCCACTGCTTCTTCAATTCCTTCTTTGTACGTCCTCTCCTTCTCAAACCTACAACCTAACCAAAGCTTCCTTAAAACATACCTGTCACCCTCTCAGCACTTGGCCCATACCAACGGACACTATTCGCCTTCACCAAACGTTCCCATCCTTCTTCCAACCCCACATCCTCATCAAGTCACAAGTCTTCATCTTATCCATCACTTCACCCACACATGCTCTCAATCAGTGCGCTCTCTGTCCTTCCCCTTCAAATCCCCATCTCATTTTCGCTCGCCACCCATGTCTCCACCCCATTCAGCATCACTCATCCAAGCTCTTATCACCATACCTTCATCTTCAAAGGTATCTTTTTCCTTGTCCAACAACTCCACACATTTCCCTGAACTTCACCCACACATACCTTACCCAGCTGTCACAGCCACCTCGCATCCACTGCCCCCACTAACCCTGTCCCCCAATGTCTTTGAACTCCTCCCCGATTCCACCTCATCACACAGCCTTTCCTCCTGTCCCATCCCTCACACCCTTAGCTCGCTCTCCCACACAATAAAAATCTCTTGCCAACTTGGGGTCACTCTCTTCATCTTTGTGCATCTCCCGTTGATCCATTTTCTCACAATCCACACTGAATTTTGGCTTTTACCCTCTTCCCACACTTGCCACATGGGTCTACCTTACTCACTACCACCTCCCCCTCCACCCCGCTTACCAACACTTTGTTATTTCCCAAGTTTCCTTCAAAACCCTTACTATCAAAAGCCTTCTTCCATTTCCAAAGGTCTCATCAGTCCTCCATGGTCTCACACATTTAATAACCAATTCATAGACTCTCTCTAGTCATCACATCAACATCTTCCTCATCAAACCTCTTTTGCACTCTCCAGAACGACGTCATCTCAATTGCAAAAATAACGGCCGAAAGTACAGAACCAGTGATGCAAACCACCTTCACCTGAAATCCTCAGACAAACAAATCCCACCTAAACTATTGTCTTTGCTTCCTCATACAAATCATCACTGCTAGCCATTACTTCTGGTATCCCCTCTATTCATCATTGCCACACTCCATCACTTTCTTCGGGACTCCTATCAAATGCCTTCTCCAATGTCATTGTCGCATTGATTTTTTTTCCCCGAGAAGTAGTGGGAGGTTGGTGGTGTGGGACTTTGATATTGTGTCCCCCCCACCATGGACACCCATGTGACCAGTGACGGAACCAGGCTACGTAATATTTTTCTGAATGGGAATCAGACTCTGTACAAATATAAACAGTACAACTTAAATTAAAAAGGGCTAGTCCTTAGTCATTCATTAAAAAAAAAGGTGAAGGTCAACGATGACGACTTTTGCCCAGTGTAGCCTAATGTGGAAGTGAACCTGAATTACCTCATACAGAAATGTAAAATCGATTACGACCAAAGTGAATTTGATAACGACTTTTGCATAGTGCAACTGAAACATGGTATTTTACCATGCAGTGGCGTATCTTGGAGGGGGTCCTTTCAGGGCGTGACCTCCAGGTTTCAGGACAAAAACATGAAATCAGCTTTCCAGAGCTCTCCGCGCCCGGGGTCGCCTTAAAAAGCCAAGTCTGGATACGCTGATGTTTGCACTAGAGGAAAGTCCAGTTCATTTTTGAATTATGACTAAGGATTAGCATAAATTAATTTGAGTAGTAGGTGTTTCGAATTTGCTTTCACAAATTGATTACCTGTTGACACTCTATATATATCCTGGAAGTTTGACTTGTGGTTCAATGAAGATTTTGTGTGATCTTCAACATGGTGGGCCATGATAATGCACCAAAATTACCACCACCTATACACCTCAGACCGATGCTAAATCGGGTTGCTCTCGGCTGCCGTAATTGGCTTTTCTGTGAAGTTAGGCCTAAATATTATCTATATAATGGCAAAACTCGACAGAAATCAATCTTATAAGGCTTGTTTAATTGCAACAAATACCTACAAACATCCAATATTTAAGATAAGCAAAACTAGAATTTCGCAGTTCTGTGGGCCACCCTGCCATCTTTCAGCTTGACCTCACATGACCTTTGACCTTGGCACATAACTTTTGACCTCATCAACATATGAGGGATCCCATTTTGCACCTATGACACAAGTTGGTTCCAATTGAACTTCAACTTTTCAATTGAGGTCAATTAAAAAAAAACATTTTAGTGACACATATGTGTATATGTGCATACATGCACACATATACACACGCACAACGAATAAGTGGTCCCGCTAGCTATGCTGGCGGCCCACAAAAATGGCAAGACAGTTTGACCATTCCAAACAGTACTAACCACAAAATTGTTAATAACTCCAATATAAAATGTGCATATTTGCTGAAAGAACCATAGCACAGTATATGACCTAATTTGCTGGTTATTTTCCAGCATGTAGAGGTCATTGACCTTTGAGGCGTAATGACCATGCCACCCCGGAGAGTTACATGGTGCCATTTAGTTAAAAAAAGGTGCACTTCTAGTAGTCAGATTAATGGAAATCCAATATATATCTGTCAATGAGTATTTGGACAAAAGTGGCAAATTTGGCAAAAAAATTGATTAATTTGCTTGAACCAAACCTAAAATAGTCCTTTTTTTTATCAAACTAAGGACAAATTTGACTAATGTCCCCAAAATTGACTTTATCAAAAGAAGAATTGTTATTTCAGGTTACATTAATGACCAGATTTGATGCAAGTGTAATAACAAAGACAATATTACCGGGAGAACCTAAGGACCAAATCATGACCGCATTTACTTAAGACTTTTTTGGAGTAATTGGGGGTCATGACCGTTTAATAAGACTAAAGGTATTATATTATGAAGGGCCATTAAGGAGTTTTTTTTAAAGTATGCATCGGTATTGTGGTCAGTTTTTGGACAACTACAAATAAAATCTGCAAAAAGGGGAACAGTTAAATAGAAAGTAGAGTTGCATCTTAAAATTACAACTTTTGCCTAAAAATGGGACAAATAATCCTTAAAATGCCCTTGTTTGACCCAAATTAGGGCCAGCTGTACAACTTCTTAAACACACATATATCCTCATTAATGAGGAAAATTTATTAGCTCGGCCAATGATACCAAATTGATGATTTTTAAAAAGTTATCCCATATTTTGGTAAAAAAGATAGTTGGTCTTAACTTCGATGCTAGATGAAAAAGTTAATTTGGACCCTTGACCTTTCTGGGTCAAGGTCACTTTTAAACATCCACTCCTGCAAAACGCCCACCCAGGTTGAATCCGCAGATTTCGGACATTTGGTATATGACTCGTGGGACAGCAGGAGGTGGCCCGAAAACCCCCCAAATCAGACCTTTGCTCCCTAGGTATTTCGCACTGCCCTTACCTTCCAAACAAAACCCATCAGTGACGATTTTGCATATAAATGCATAGAATTTTCTTATCCAATTCCACTGCCCACTGTATTAGATGTTTAAAGACCAACGCAGAATGTATGTACAAACACATGACATGGTTTCTGCATTGAAACGATTTTGTGAATTTGGGTTTCTTGAAGTAAACTTAATTCCTGGGCCTACATTAATAGAACATGATATAGCATTTTCTACCTCAGTTGCAGTGATGTCATAACATTGACGCAGTTGTACGCACGCGTCCAATGTTGCCATGCTTGTGCGCGAGGTAAAAACGCCGTCGCTTTAAGCCAGCGCGAGACGGTTTACTGGTGCGCCCATCAAATCTCGCGCGACGTCACGGCCACAGAGGTAGGGAAGGTTCAGTATAGCAGCTAAACTCTCTGAAAGGCTTTATAATTTGAAAAAATTATTAATCATAATTAATTGTATATTTAAGATCAATATTTTTAATGTCAACGATCGTCCTTAGAGAGTACAAAAAAGCTTGTTCGCGTTAATTATAGGATATAAGCGTTTCGGAAAGAAACAGTACAAAATACAATTTGAGAATGGTCTGCGCATGTGAATTCAAATATACTTTAAAGGAGAACCAATATTCTTTTTTCAAACAATTTTTTTTTTTGTAAATTTAAGTTAGACTGACAACATAGATTGTAGCTACTAAGTTCGTAGAGGGTATATATACAATGCAGGGCATGTACTTGATATTGAGCAGTAAGTCGAAGTAATTGACGGTATTTCTAGTAGCTAATAGGAGTTTTGACTTGTGGTGACCCCCGGCCATTACATGACCCGTGCATTTTTGAGACCCGTGCCATTATCTGACAGAGCCCATGCATACTCGTGCCAAATAATGCACTCTGAAAACCTATAGATAATCTAACACGAGAAGTATTATCCACAATAAGGATTTATAACAAGATCTATCACGCTCCTTTCGGTGGCTTTTGTTACGTAGAGACAGGGTGTATCAAAAAAGTTACAATTAGGAAAATATCATATGTCAATCTCATCCATCCTATCCATGCAATATATATCACTACAATGTTCTAAAATGTTTATATATATTTTTCTTTTCCACTACCTTTCTAACGAGGTTCATACTATTAACGTTTTTTCTTGCACAAGAATTCACCAGAGGTTTCTTACGAGAATAAACAAAGTACACTACTCACAGTCGGATTTTTTCGAAATAATATATGCTTAAAGATTTTGTTTCTCCCGTGAGAAAGTGTCGTCTACACTTTGCTTTTGTAGCATGGAAAATAAAAGCTAATAAATCCGACCCAACCATATAGTACTTAAATTGGTGCCAAAAGTGAACCCCTTGTTATAGTAAGGGATGAAAGTGCGTGACCCCATCGGCGGCACAGCCCTTACTCCTTTCTCGAGTACCACACCCCACCCAGCCCCCCCGGAGATTATATTACATATAAAATGATATATCACGGGTTTTTTTAAACCTTTTGTGTACACCCTGTACAATTAAAAGGATTTAACTCGATTCGCGTTATACGTCGTCCCCTGGAGTTTTGGACCTTTCCAAAGTCGGAGAGGGGTCAACCTTGCTCTAAAAACGAACCCCGGGGAAAATGAAAGAAATTCAAATGCACGTGGCCTCACACCGGATTTATCTTGGAGGACACTCCGGTCACATAATTCACTCACCTGCCACTAAAGACAATTTCACTCTGTTAGGGAAACGCACGATAGTGTATTTCAGGCCTTAACATTTCTCACAATAACATATTAACAGAAGTCCCTGCGCTTATTGATTTTTTCAAGCCCCCCTTCAAACCTCCGCAAGATAACGGGTCACATATCAGATGAATCGAGTACAAGAAGGTGTTCATTGTACGTAAAAGTCGTTGTTCGATACTGATCTCATTCACAGCGACGTATGGTGGTTGCGTACTCATACACTACGGCGCTGGCCACGTCATCGGGTTTCAACTTCTTCACATTATTGAAATCGGGGTACTTCCTTGTAAAAGACATCTATTGCCTGCATTTGGTTTATAGAAAAATACATTTTGTTAGTTCTGGTCAGTAATATCTTTGTAATGCTTGCCTCATACTTGACGCCTTGTACATCAGCTTCCATCACGCATATCATTTGTTGTTTGTTGTTGTTTGATAAGACGGTAACCATATTATTGAATTGCGTCCGGGAGTTTGGGTGGATTTTTCCGATGAAAACACAGTGATCACAATGCGTGATAACGTCCATGGCATAGCCTAGTGTATCTACCTTATTATACTAAACCAAAACACCATTTGCCTTCAAAATACAGACTTATATACCGTGTGTGTGTGGGGGGGGGTCCATATTTCACACATTTGTATGTGAAATTATTCAAAAACCTTTCACGAGAAAGACAACAAGAGAAAACTTTCAATATTAATTTCTAAGTATTGATTACAAATACAATTTAATGTTTCTAATGTTCTCCACACTAACTAATTTTTTCTGGACGAGTGTTTTCACTCTCTGCACCTGTAATGTTAGGCATAGTTGAAGGATTTGGTAGATAGGAAATCAGATGGAAAGACAAATTAATAAATTGCTTTAGTTTCTTTTGCAACACACATGAAGAAAATTTTGCTTGTCAAAGGTCATCTAGAAATGATTTGGGCCATTGTGTAAACACGTTTTATCCTGCAACTAGGTTTTCCTCAATCTTCAGAAGTATGCTACTACGATAGAATTCTAAAAGCTGGGCCTTGACGTCCAGCCAAGACATTTGGTTCAAAAGTTTTTTAAAAGGATCCTTCAGCAGTGAATCATATTCAGTATAAGCAAAAGAAGTCACAAGGATCATTGAGGTCATATTTAATGGCAAAAGTGGTTGTCTTTTTTCGCCGAAATAGATAAGGTAATGATATACATGTAATTTCTATAATCCTCCTTTCGAAGTTAAAAACTGGTGGTCGCTTCAATGAAATCGACTCCTACAACTAGAACCTGGTTAATATTGCACAGTCCTCCCTTTTACGGGTTTTTCATTCATATCTAATTTTGAAAAGATCATTTTTCGGAAAGATTTGACTATGACAAAGTAATTAATTTGCACCGCAACTTGAAGTTCGCAAAAAAAAATAAAAATACACCTACATATATCCGTGATTGATTTCTCATGTCACATTTAGATACAGGACTCATATCCCTAACTGTGCCGAGGAGGACAAGCTGACAATCACCGCAAAAAGTGAGGTAGCGGTATTTTTGTTGTCAGATCTAGGAGCAATTTCCCCTAACCAAGGCAGGGGCCCGCACCGTTGTGTTTTTGTGAGGTGCGTTTTGAAGGATTAAGGGACCAGTCATTAATTACAAGGGAGGGGGCTGGAAAAATATAGGGGGTCATGTAATGTTGATTGGCCAAATGGGGGGGGGGTGTAATTTGTTTGTATGGAGTGCCAGGGGGTCGTGTAAATTTTAATCCTTCCTAAGAAGAGAACTGCAAAAACAAATTAACACACACACATCAATGTTAACTTACTAGACACTTAAAATGCATAGACTTCTGACCTAAATGCCTACAGATGCACAGTTTGTTAGCAATTGGAAAACACTGATATATTTGGCTCCGGTTTTACATATTGGCTTGTGAAGAGAGGGGTTAATTTTGGACACTTGCACACTTTCCATTTTTCATTTTCCATTTTTTTCAATATTATAATATCCATACATTTTTTAAATTTAAAACAAATTATTTAACCTCGGGCAACTGAATGAAAATATCAGAAATCAGTGAACTATAGGAAAACTCACACACACAAAAAATAAGAAAAATATCTGAATGTGTTATGGTCAGTTGGATGTTTTTGTTCTTTTTTATTTTTTTATTATTACCAAGTGGCATCCCAAATCAAGTGATTCACTTGACGGTTTTAACGGTATATAAACAGGAGGGACAGCATTTGGTGTTATGCTGAAAGCTGCAAATGATTAAGTAAAAGTATCTTGTTCACTACATCTATAAAGTGCATGCTCTAGCTAAACCCATTAAGTATATATAGTGTTACCCTTAAAGAACAGCCCACAACTGAACAAAAAATGTGAGATTTTGCAAGTAAACTACAGCTCGGTATAGCGGCAATAGCAGTATATTACTTTGAAAGTCCCAATTACATAATTTTGCAATTTAATAAAAAGCTGATTACCTGAACAAAACTGCCATTACCATTTTGGAATGGGAAACATATTGATTGACTTTGATATCACAGGTACTTTTAGTGTTAATATGAAAATGGTTTTGCCTTTTCCCGGGGCCTTTTGTCGTTTGAAGAAATATGAAATTGAAATAAAATGAAGCCAAGTATCATATCATTTAACTTCTCTGCCGGTAACATCTTGTGTGAACAATGAACACCATTTTAACAGGAGGTAAATATTAGAATTAATAAAAATGATATGAACTATATAGTGGGGGTTGCGTAAATTTTCACGTGGCAGTAGGGGGGTTGTGTAATTTTACATTGTGGCAATGGGGGGGGGTAATTTTTCCAAACCAACTTAGAAATTCTCCCAGCCCCTCCCCCTCGTAATTAATGAACACGTTAGGAATATATCATTTATAATATTAATCTCATATTAGCTCATATTATGAGATTTGAAAGTCAATTGCTACTCTATAAGTTGGTAAAAATGAGCAGAAAATAATCCTTACCTATCCGTATTGGATGGCTAATCTCTCGACACTTCAGTCTTGAACAGTCTTGATGTTGCACCTTGTGGATATACGTCGCAACATAGTGGCTGTCTAGTTTATCGCGTAATGGCATTCACTAGGGTGTCGAAGGTCAGCCCTCTAATACGGATAGCTACGGATGCCTCCAGTGAAAGATTCTTTTCTTCTATGTTATACGAGTTGTAACAGATTTGACTAAACTAAACTAATACCTTACCTCTTCATCTACTATGGTTTCATAAACCTCAGTATCAGTGTCCCCTGGCTGGATGCTGGTGACACGAACCTCAGAACCTTGTAGTTCAAGACGAAGACACTTGGACACTCCCTCTACGAAGTGTTTCGTCCCTGTGTAAATCGCACACCCTGCCATTGGCTGAGTGCGTAAATAATAATAAATAATATTTTAATAAAATCTTATAACGCGCGACATATCAACCGAAGTGTTCAGGGCGCCGCTGTGGAGTGCCTTGGCTGTTACAATACAACAAGTAAATCCAGAACGACAAAAAAGCTTTAGGTATATACACCACTAACCTGACTGCCATAAGAATAAAAACAATCTTGGGTGGACTACTTTCTTGCATGGTATCTAAAAACTGCTTTAAAATGTCTACAAATGCATTAGTTATATTGAGAGAGTGGTTGAATTTCATGATTGACACGGTAGACTGGTATGTTTTCTCAAAGTAAATGGCATTTGAACAGTAAATTTGAGGTAATTTACTCCGCGCTCATCAATTTCACATCAAATTTGCCCACACTCTGGCTTACCGACTATAGAGCATCTCCTGCTGGGCGTTTTGACGTCTTGTGAGTTTAGTGTTTGAGATAATAAAAAACTGGTCACCTATGAAAATTTGGTAATTTTGGTGATTTTAACTTGTACTTTGGTGTAATATTGTTACATTTCCTCTGTGAAAGTTTTAAATGTGACATGCTCAAAGTTGCCATTTTTCCATAGAATAATGTGCATCAGTGGTGTGTAGGCTTTGTGAAAAGTGCGACAAGGGGAAACTGAACTTCTCGGAGAAACCCTGCAAGGACGGATATGGATAGACAAACAAATTCAAACTCGGGCCGCATTATTAAAGCCGAACGAGTACTACACAAACACACACTCCCATAGACATGAGTTTGCGCCAAAAGTTATGTACAACAGGCTGAACATTTGAAACAATATCTCCCTGTGTCTAAGACCACATTTTCTCTTAACTCCTGATATTAACTCCTGATAACTCCTGATTTTATTAATATGCATATTTATTACCTGATTATTTTTACAGGAACTAGAGAGAGACACTTTTTCAGCCTTCAAGGTTTCTCCACGTCAAATCCTGACGTGATAGTTGTGATCTCTTAATAGCTCGCGTGCGACCGCGCCCAGCAATAAAACTATTTCTTATTAAAGTTGAAAGGTACATACCACTCTTCCTGAATCCGATGATATGTTGACGATATGGCCTTTCCCTCTAGCAACCATTTGTGGTAACACAGCACCGATCCCATTGGTCACACCCTATATTAACGATAAACATGATTCACGAGTTCCCTGAGCATGTTGTAAGGCAACAGAGCACGTAATCAACGTGTAATAAAAAAGTAAGTGAATAACATTGGCAAATGTCACTCGCCAAAAGGTAACCGCGCCTCTTTTCGATGAGGGTAGTTTTGAATTTCGGATGGCTGAAGTTGGGCAACCAGGAAACTCGTATCTGGCAGTCAATTTTCAACAGGCAAATCGCTAGCACTTCGTTGACAAAAGTTGAATACTCGTAGTCTGTCATGCATTATCATGTTTGCACGACGTTTATATTCTTTGACATGTTGCTGCATGATCTAAATCCATAATTTCATTCACTGACAACAAAACATTTATCATCACTAACATATTTAATCATTTAAACACCTTAGTTGGCATTCATTTTAAAGTATCTAAACAGGCGCGAAAGAAGTTCTAAACTTGTCCACTATATAAACCAAAGAGAAAATTCGTCAACTGTTGTATAAAACCTTTATTGGGTTTTCAAATTTTTAAGAACCATTTTTGCAAGTTAAATTCTCGGTTTTCCCATATAGAGGAAAAAAGCCTCTAAGTCGCATATTTTTTCTTAGAGCGAGCAATATCAATTATTACCATCGCCAAAAATACGCGATACCACCTAGAGTAAAATGGAATTCTTACAGTATTGTAGTATAAACCAATTTAACACTCTAATCATTAGCCATATCATAATACTTTAATTTCATAATTATTCACAAAAAGCAGAATTCCTGACCGATTTCGGTCATTCAACCAGCAAATTAAGACATACATACGAGCAACTATTTCTCGCATACTCAATGACAGCATATGCCCCTAAATAAAGTGTAACTTTATAAACTCACAGAAATTGCACTTCGCATTTATTATATCAATGATGCACACTGTATCAAAACTGGCACATGCGCGGTTAATTCAAAAGGCATTTTTTTTTGCATTATCGCTGCGCAAAAATTCTTTTCAATGGTCTTGTACATTGGTACGTGGGTTGGCAAATCTTTCAGTACTATTGTGCACCCCCACAGAAATCATTTCTCCCACTTTACAGTTGATATCGATTTGTCTGTCCCATTCATCTTCTTTGACATTCTTCATCAATGTAAACCTGAGACGCAAGCATTGTTTGACCATGATGTCCGACCGGCCCAAACGTCTTTTCGGCCTGTTTTTATCAGGTCCTTAAACCTTTTAGAATTGTAGAGAAAATTATGGTTACGAAACATTGATGACTAAACTATATAAGCACAACCTACGGGTCATAACAACAACAAACATTTCATATTTACAACAAAGCTATTTGGTTTTGTTATGTAATGAGCAAATTGAATTATTACTTTAAAAAACTACCATACCCTACATTTAGCTGTAGGATACTATAAAAATATTTAAATATGCTAATTCTCAGAAGAACGCCCTATTAGCCAGATGTAAGAAATAATACAATGTTGCAAGCTTTATAAGTCAGCAACGGTGCAATTAATTTGGTTAGGCATAGCTTGTAAATTTATCTCCGAGACTGAATTGATGAACCTGTTTGAGCATTTCCTGAGCGCCCCCAATTTTCTAAAAAAATTGAGATTTTTACACAGTTGCATTGTTAATTGGCAAGTAAACAATACTTGTGAATGATAGAGCTCAAAATTCTCTATGTGTCGCAGAAGAAATAATTTTGTAATCTCCGATAATAATTCAATGGCTGCTGGAAACGTCCTTTCAATATGAAATAGCCGGGAAATCGCGCCATGTACGTGTCTACGTTCATCTACATGTATTAGTTGTTCCGTCGGTTCACGCACAAGTCAAGTTGGACGTCTTTTTTGTGCGGTAGCACTGTTTAATCATGGACGGACAAATTTGGCATTACCGGCTCCGCCATTAAAATTACAATCACGAATCCCGATTCTAATTACAAAATAGATAAGCTTAGATAGATATTTTGGTACATATCGTCCGGTTTTTTCGAGCCAGAAGCCCCCCCCCCCTCCACTCCACTCACCTGTTGTCTAACTGTCACATCCGTTTTAACAGCGATGACCTTCCCGCCACTTTTTTCTATCGTCTTCTTGGCTTCCTGAAGCCTGTCTTCTCCCCTCGCTGCCAACACCACCGAGGCTCCTGCCTGAGCCAAATGTTGTGCAATGGCCAATCCAATGCCACGAGAGCTACCTGTTATAACAGCAACCTTTCCTTCCAATGACCTTTCTAAAAAGAAAAAGATACATAGGTCCTGTCATCTGATGAAGATTCGTATCAAGTTTTACTTGGGGTTAATTTTTGCCACTTTTCGGATTCTTCCCTCATTTGTTCGTAAAAAATCATTGCAGGGTTATAAATCAGAATCCCATTCTAGAAGTTTGGGGAAGAAGGTTGAAGATGTTTTTCTATAGTTTGAAGGATGCTGAATCAGAAGTTTAGGGTCCAACCTCTGGGAAATGTGGGAAACTTTGTAAAACAAGGGGGTAAATTAGTACAGGGGTAAATTTGAAATCAAGTCAAATTGTTTTTAAATGTACACCAATGTATCTATATCATTATAAGGATTAAGAAAAGGTAGAGTTTGTCTAGGTTCCGACCTTTAGTTAAACAGGTACAGCCCTATTAAGGTTCAAGGTCATCCTGAGGGTAAACGATACCCAGTGCTCCGATTTTGTTGAAAGTGGTGTCAAATTGTTCGTCTTGACTTATTTTACAATGTTTGGCATTTGGTTTCGTAATTAGTGGGAAAATGTAACAGGGGTGTACATATAGTCTATAGGGGTCACCAAAACTTGACTTCAAATTGTATACAGAGCTGTCACCCAAAGAATTGAAATGAAATTTCTGCTTCAGTATGACCAGGGCAATAATTTGACACCGGTTTCAACAAAATCTGAGCATTGGATTTCTTTTTCCCCAGAATGACCTTGAACCTTGTCAGGGCTGTAGCCGTGTAACTAAAGGTCGGAACCTGTACAAACTATAACTTTTTAATCCTTATAATGAGACAAATACATTAGTGTACATTTAAACGCAATTTGACGTGATTTCAAATTTACCCCTGTACTAATTTTACCCCCTTATTTTACAAAGTTCCCCACATTTCCAAGAGGTTGGACCCAAAAATTCTGATTCAGCACCCTTCAAACTATAGAAAAAACATCTTCAAACCTTCTTCCCCCAAATAGTGTGGTTTGGTGTGTATTCCCGTAGGATTTTCATGCTAAAATTGATTTTGTTGCTGTTTGGGTTTCAATAGGGCCTAAAATGTCAGAAAATGATGGGGTGCAAATTTTCGGACTGATGCCCCCTCCTGCACGGGGGAAAATGTTAGTACAGGGAAAAATTTAAAATCGAGTCAAATTGTGTTTTAATGCACACTAACGCGTTCGTCTCCTCATAAGGATTAGAAAAAGTATATATTTGCCTAGGCTCCAACCTTTAGTTAAGGGGGTATAGCCCCATAATGGTTCAAAGACACCCTGGGGGTAAATGGTCCGATATTGTTGAAAGTGGTGTCAAATG
>JAMKCH010036496.1:0-15377 GCA_023653785.1 Ophioderma brevispina | reverse complement strand
TATTCCCATGCTGACATTTCTGTTTTTAAGTTGTAAACAGCATTAAACAATCAAAAATATCAAATCCGGATAATTTGCACCTCATTAATATGCGTAATGCTGATTTATGAGAAATAGGGGTACGGTATCAATAAGGAAAAAGAGAAAAGGAGTCAATACTGCAGAAGTGTCCATCAGAATTTCTGCCAAATTTATTTTCAATTGAAGGAAGAAACAGGAGATAGTGTGCCTCAAAATTACACTATCACGTAAAATTTTTAAATTGAGAAATATAGGAAACTGCAAAATATCTTTTTTGCAGTGTTCAAAATGTTTAAATGTCATTTTCAAGAAATATATTACTGGAATGTTTCACATAATTTTCATTTTAGCCAAATGGTTTTAGCCAAAAATGGAATTTGATTGAAGGGGGGGGGGGGGGGGGGGGGCTTCACGGTTGCGTACGGTAGATGGAAAGCACACACTTGTGTCTTGATGGATTTGCACGTAGTGTTTTCCTCATAATAAGGCAAAGTCGCTGATTTCCTCGGTATATTGCAGAGTACGGTCTGCAAAACCCTCAGACATCATCGAGTGGGGTGATTTGAGGTCACGAAAATCTCCAGGACGACCACATTGACTACATACTAATGACGCCGCCTGCCTAATCTGTGCCGTAGACCCGAAAAATGCCAACGATCCGTCTTCCGCCGTGTGGAGAATATACACTATGGAATCAACGTAAAGTCGGAATTACTCAACCTGGTTACGCGAGCAAGACGAGTACACACAAGTCACGCCTCTCGTTCACCACAGAGGACCTCAACTCGTCTGGGCTTGGAGCACATGTTCTTAAAACGGTTGACTGTGGTTTTGGTATTCTTGGTAATGTTCGCGAAATGTTTAATTCATACCTGAGTAACCGCACAAACAGGGTAAAAGTTGTCTGTGAACTTTCTGATTGCAAACGCTAACATTTGGCCTCGCCCACCAAGGTTTCCGGTTATCGCCCACATTCCATTCTCCTCTTCACACTCATCCCATGCCCGACACATTAATGATTCTAAGAATGTGAAATATCACTCTACGCTGACGACATATCAACTTACATTTCATTCCTTCCACGTATAAATTGTGAACTGGCACTGCCCTCTGCATGCACTCTTACTAAATGTATCACAGTATCACATTTTTGGATGGACACAACATCTTCGGTTTAAAATTACTGAGTTTTTTGTCATATCCAGTCCTCGATTTGAACATTCTTTACCAGAGGTAAGCTAACCATTGGTCTGCACATTATTGTTCCATCTTCTACCATTTAAGAAACATGGTGTTGTGTTTGATACAACTCTATTCTATGTTAAATCTGTCTCATCCATGTGCAGTTCAATAAGACGTCACCTTCGCAACCTGTCACGCATCCGTATGTTTCTAGATCATCTGCTTGTCAAGACGCAGTCCGAGCCATAGTAACATCAAGGTTGATTATGCCAAACTCTCTTATATGGGAATTACCATCGAACAAAGACTTCAATAATTCAACGTATTAGAACCGGCTGTCAAGCTCATCTTAAGGCAAAAAAAAAAATATGACCATACCGCGACCTCTTCTTCGTGAACTACATGGTTACCCATACCTAGTCGCATCAATTCCAACTCTTAACTATTGTTTACAAATGTTTTCTGGATCCAACAAAGTCGCCATTCTTACATCACTGAACTATTCAGCCTTACATTCCCAGAGAAGTGGGTTACGATCTGCTCAGGACACCAGGTTTCTTGTTGTTCCTCACACCCGAACTCAAATAGTAGTAAAGGCTTCTATTTTGCTGGACCTTCTCTCTGGAACAAAACCTCCACCAGATCCGTAATGTCAAATACTGGCAACTTTCCGGTCTCTCTTAAAGGTCACTTATTTGATCATTTGATTTTTTGTTTTATGATTATGTTCTCTTACCTTCTTTTGTTAAGCGCTCTTTTGTGATACTTGGTTTGTATTTGTAAGAGCGCTTTATAGGTACCTGCATAGTATAGTAGTCGAGTTAGATAGATGATGTGACATTTGTTTATATTTATGGCGCCCCTGTTGGTGAGAATGAAAGAGAGAACTGGCAGGCAAAAGCACTATACTTTGCATGGGGAACTTCTGTTTGTGCTGGTAACTTTTGTTTCGAATTAAAATACTTTCTTATCAAGCATATAAGCTAATGCTACCAGCTGCATTTTGTGACCAATTTAGATCAGGGAAAGATTCAGCAAGTAATTTTAAACAGATTAGATTTATGTTGGTTCTGTACCGAAAATACGGTAATCTTTGCCGCCAGAAACAACAGAGGGCGTCTGAATGTAAACAAGTGACGTCATAGGACACATAGCTATAAGTATAGGAGATTACTACAGATCGGACACTGGCGACATGTTGTCTTATTAACGAGAGCCCGCTATATTTACCCTTTGACCGTCAAGACGAAGACAAAGAGTTCCGTCGATTACTTGGTGAGAAAACTCCGAGATGACTGTATTCAGGAATCGATCAAGTGGTGTCGGCGGATCAGTGGTGATATGGGCTGTATTTCTTATGGCGGGAAAAAAACGCCACTTGTGGGGCCGATGGATACAGAACGCCGTAGTGTACCCTGGACATTCGGACAACAAACCAATGCCTAGCACATGCAAGAAGGGTTTATGCAAAACAATTTTCAGGCCCGCAAGACGACAACGCCACGCCACACAGGACCGCTGTCGTACTGAGGCAAATTCTTGAGGGCAAGCGGGGTGGAGGTAGATACCATGGCCTGGCTTGCTCCCCTAGATACGAACCATTCTGAGCATATTGATTTCAGCCTGGGGGTGGCCATACAGTACTAGGAAACATTTCGATGGATGAATTCACCCAAAATGTGTATATGTAAAACTGAATGATGTTGAAAAAAAAAAAATGTAAAACAATCCTTAATCCGCTGTCAATACCCCCTTCCTTCAGTGTTCAGGATAAGGACATATTTCGTAAAGGGTTAATTGTTGACAGTTTCACGGTGATATGTACGGAAGGCGTAGTATGCGCGATGACGATATACACCCTAGATATAATAAACTATACTCTAAGGATTATTCATTAAAGTCGGGGTTAACAACTTTTATTCAAACTTTTATGGACAACAGTTGTACAAAAATCGAATAAAGTTAATAATAAGAGACAATATTTATTTATAGCTAATACATTTGGAAAAAAAAGGTCCTAAAGCTAAACGACTAAACATAAGACGTCACACACGCGTACATAAGCTACATAAAACAAAAGTAGGAAAACCAAACAGGAAAACACACAAACGATTGTGGACGTACGACAAACATACGACAAATATAAATAGACAGGGGGGACGGACAAGGAAGACGACAATAAAACCGACTTATATTTTCAAAATAAATAACCAAAATGGGTGCGAGAAAATAAATAACAGTTGATCTCTACTCCAATGAGAGTACTTACTCGCGAAGCGGAAGCTACACCGAATATAGAATAAATTTCACTCCAAGAAGATGGTCACTTATAGGCTCTTAAGAGTGATTTTCAGATAATACATTGAGAGAAGTCGAGAATACATACACCCAACAAGTATACGTATTCAAAATTATTAACTTAAAGGAATAAAGCGGCGAGAATGCGAGGAGAATAAAAAAATGTGAAATGCATTTTGAGCTTACCAAAGATAAGTATGTTACATTCCATTGTTACACTTAATGTAGGAACAAAAACACCAAAATTAGTTAAAAAATGAAAGTATTTGAGGAAGTGTCAAACAGTCTCCCGCAAATAGATAGACAGCGAATGGCCGCGCGCTCAAAATCTACACTAAACGCTGATTGACTGATTGTGGTTTACAACAGCAAGGACAGAATAAACAAAAGATTAATGTTTGTTGTATGAGGTCAAACTGTACAAGGCATGGTGCACATATTACTCTTAGAAATCGGATGATATTCAAAGGGAAAGGTTTTTTGAAATCAAGTGGGAATTTTTTACACTCGTGAAGTTATATATTGAATTACAGAATCCTTACGTCCTCAATACACTTATTTCAAGCCCCAACCACTACAGGTTATGCTAGCTCATCCATGGCAGTAACACAAAAATACCAAAATACGAAATTTATTATTGTTTTTATGGTTGGGATCCGCAAATCGCTATTTATCCCTTTAATGTGTCTGTGTTACTTGAAAGATTCATTTTGAAGAATATCAATTAATCTGTCATTTTATTGTTAAACAGTTTTATTTTGAAGTAAAAGTCGACAGATTCCTGAAACCCGTCAGTGATGTGATCAACCCTCCGCGGGCCGAGGCAACAAAAAACACAGCGAAAACACATAGATACTGATGATAACAATTCCGATGGCATAGAGAAACGATTCCTGTAACCAGACCAGCGATAGACCACCCACTGCTTGAACGGGACGCTTTCTCAGCCCAGCGAAGTCACCAGCGACGAAGTCTGTTCCGAACCAGGAGTGGAGAGAAAAAAGGACAGAAGAAAATAGCGTTTGAGATATTAAGGGAAGAATTGCTGGCGTAAAAACTATATGACTTTATCGAATATCTACCTGCGGGGTGCTCAAGCGCGATCGCCACAATTATAGTACCGCTGCCATCAGGAAATCATCACAAATCATTCGCTCATCTAGGTGCTGCGGGCTAGGCGCCAACTCTACAGTTAGATTTTTGAGTGTAGATTGAATATCCCCATACAGCCACACAAACACGTTGGCCACAATGGGCTCGAACTCACGATTTTAACGGTTCAATGATCCATAAGTCCTGCAATTTCCATGGACCACAAGTGCATGAATTTGTATTGCAAAAATTATATTATAACAACACAACGTCTTGTTTTAAAGGGAGGCCCGATTTAAAATCTATAGTTTTTATCTGATTGATGGCATGAACAAAAAAAGTTACTTCGATACTAGGCAAAACAAATGTCAGACGTCCTCCCCTACCTTCATGCCAAATACAAGGCCCATGTCAAAGCCATAACGAAACGCATGAGCCGGGACAGGACAGACGGATCTATTTTTTTAGTAGTATAGATATGGTTGGTTTTGAGTCCACAACCGACGTTCTCACAGAGTGGTCAAAAAAAAGTTTACCATTTTCTTATCCAAAATTCTCAAATGTGGGTAGATGTATCAAATTGTTGAGGATATTTTTTAACTACGCTATTGTGGAACGTGGTGAAAACGGCGTAAAAACAAAGCTGAACTTACAAAATGGCCGCCATCTAGAGAAAAAAGATGAAAAACACAATTGCACACCGTAAGTCTATGGCACTTTGTTGGCGATCACAAATTACAGTATTCTTAAAAATTGATACACTCAAACATTAAAAACGCACCGTCATGGGACTTGGTATTATTAATTCTTCTGCAATAAAAAAAACAAAATTCCTCAGTTGTAAAAAAAAAGATTGACTTATTTTTTAGAGCTAAACATTGAGCTACAGCTTTCAAAGTGATGATTAAGTGACTGACAAAAAGAATGCACGCCCCTTAATTGAAAATTCTCTCCAAGTGAAATTCAACTTAATTATTTTGTAAATGGACATTTGAAAGTGTATTCAAGTGACTAAAGTGCGTGTAATAAGGTCTTTTTGGGTTCAGTTTCATGATTGAAATATTCTATCATTCATTTTCAAATGGTAAACACCTCACACAAACTTGAAAGGCCACGTAGAAAAACTGTATGTAGGATATTTCGCCGAGTGAGGGCGCATATTAAAATAAATGACGTTGCGTGACGTCAGAATATTTGAGAAAGACAAGAAACAGACAGGTTGTGATCATTGGCAAATTTGTATTTACATGTGTAGAAGCTGCCAAAATTTCCCCACATGTGCCAAATCGTAAGAAAGGGGGTAGACAAATTAAAACCCTTCATCATTGATGGCCTAATTGTTCCCCGTTAAAATCGGAATTATGAGTGAAGGTTCAGAGGATTTACTGCAGCGTTCCGTATCCAGTTTTTCTCATCTTTGGCCTTTGATCGCAACAGTTGACAAATAATATTCGAACTATTTCCTTTAATCATCTTTCAAAAATTTGATCATAGCGACATTTTTTTTATGGCAAATACTGAAGGTTTTACATTTATACTCGTACCATATTTGACGTGCATTGGTTGTAAGAAAAATTGTGGCCGTTTCCATATGCATAGATCAACCATTCCAAAATTTGACTGTCCACTGCATGCCACCTGTTGAAGAAGCACATCGGGAGAAGGAGATGTCTTACACACGGAACGTTATATAGTGCTCATTAATAGGGGGGGGGGCAGGGACCCCCCCCCCCCCCCCCCCCCAAAAGTTAATGACACAAAGTTGGGGAGGGTTATTTGGGTGGCTTGTTATAGAAACAAATAGGAAATATCCGCTAAAAGTTCGTTTTTTGGGGGTGACCATTTTGCTTTTAAACCAGTTATCGCCCAGTGCTGATTGAAAAATTGGCACAGAGAAAGAAGTAATTAAGGAGGATTATCTGGCGACTCATCAAGTGAGCACCGACTAGATTTTTAGTAAAAAACCCTGATATTTGGCAGGGGGGCAGGACACCAAAATTAATGCAACTAAGTTGGGAAGGGTGATTTGGGTGCCTGTACAACACATAGGAAATATCCGCTAAAAGTTCGTTTTTTGGGGGGGGGTGGTGACCATTTCTTTTAAACCAGTTTCAGTTATCGCCCGTGCTGAAAATTGCACAGGAAAGAAGAAGTAAATTAAGGAGGATTTATCTGGCGCTCACTAGCGTTGGCAACCCAACTAGATTTTTAGTAAAAAACCCTGATATTTTGAATTCCGCGCGTTTTCCAAATACTCCCGCAAAACTGACAAAGCAATTTAAAATTTCGCCGTTGCCTACCTCTCCTCTACTACCTGTTACAAACAATCCCAACACATTCAACAAAGTACGAGCAATTACGTTATCGTTGTTATTTCAGCTGTATCAGAGGGACCTGGAATTTCCCAATTTGGAAAAAACGGCTATTTTGTGGATTCAGAGTCATACACGGTTTGTTTACGTCAATACGTGGTCATGGAATGTAGAGAATTCGATCAAAGGTTCACCCATTCCCGGCCACAGAGCTACCAAGTGCAATGTTTAAATCTACGTCAAGAAAAACTTGCAAGCATTCTCGATACTGCCTAAAATATCTTAAAATAGCGGCCGCGGCATTGGTGTGCGTTGTGTGTGGAAGCATTGCACTAATGCTAGCCAGTTGCTCACTCCTATGAGTCCGCTACGATACCCATGTTCTCTTCGTTGGTAGGTACAGACGTGAAGGAGCTAGACTGTGCATTACTTCCATCGAACGTCTGTCCATATCATAGACTCACTGCTTCCGTATTGTTTCAACCAACTTTTCACTGGCATGGGTGTATGTCATTGTTGTGTGTGTACAAGACCCAGTTTATGAAAGTGTAGTCTTGCCTTGGCCATTCCATGATAAATACGTTCGTAACAGTACTAACACGGCATCTGACATTCCTGCCTCTCTGCTTGTAATTATGTTCGAATACGTGCGCCACTGGCCCTGGCCAAT
Source organism: Ophioderma brevispina (assembly GCA_023653785.1). NCBI lineage: Eukaryota > Metazoa > Echinodermata > Ophiuroidea > Amphilepidida > Ophiodermatidae > Ophioderma > Ophioderma brevispina. Next base: position 7,802 of record JAMKCH010036496.1, on the reverse strand, counting down.
ATTGTAGGAACTTGGGCTGTGATGTGTTTTAAACTTTTTTATTTGAGTAATTTAATAACCCTTTTGTGGTCATTCACAGCGGTATAAGCTTGTAGTGTGCGCACGGTCACGGGGCGGGAATTGCCACTTCGTCTATATCATTTCGTCTAATATCCAGATAGTCTAATTCCATATTGTCTAAAACACATAGTCTACTACCCACCTACTCTAATTTCACTTGTCTATAACCATTTGACTAAATACCATTTCGTCTAATCACCACATGCGCTAATACCATTTCGTCTAATGACCCGATTGGATATAATCCTATGTTGCCTACAACCATTTCGTCTCATGCCATTTCGTCTACTACCCAGTTGGTACATCAGATTGTCTAAAACCATTTCGTCTAAATGCCTTTCGTCCTACTGCCCCCATTTGGTCTAATCACCAGATTGTCTAAAACCATTTCGTCCAATGTCATTTTGTCTACTGACCACTTGGTCTATAATCATCAGATTGTTTGTCTAAAACCATTTCGTCTAATGCCATTTCGTCTACTGCCCATGTGGTCTAATCACCAGATTGTCTAACCATTTCGTCCAATCATTTCTTCGACTGACCACTTGGTCTATCATCAGATTGTTTCAAAACCTTCGTCTATCCATTTCGTCATGTTCGTCTACTGCCCATTGGTCTAATCACCCGATTGTCTAAAACATTTCGTCTACTGTCATTTCGTCTACGAACCACTTGGTCTAATCACCGGATTGTCTAAAACCATTTCGTCTAATGCCCATTACGTCTAATGACAATTCGTCTAAACCTCATTTGGTTAATACATGTATAATCAGAGGGCACCATATTACAATATAAATAACAAACACGAAAGGACAGTTGCACATTTATTTAATAATTTCAGACCTGTTATATGTACTAGCTTTTCTTAAACATTGCCCATTCACACATTTCAAACAATAATTTGTGATATGTTGAAATGAAGTTGACCTTTCAAATTTATGCTTGTCAAAATTCTGTTTAACACAGAAACATTGTTGCACTGTTGTCATGTTAAAATGTATTTTGATTTGCGTGTGATGCATTCTTTTTCTTATCGTCTTATTTCATATCTAAAATAAATCGCATATAAACCACAGCATTCGAGATCTGAATGGCATATGTTGGCCAAAATGGTTAGAACTATAATATTGAAAGACGTTTTCTTGAAAAAGCTTTTTCTAAGCTAAAAATGATTATTAAAGAAATACAAAATTATTACAAAATATAATCTGAAAGCCTATCCTTTCGGTTTTGATCATTGCCTGACAAAATTTTTTTGGGTGGGTCGAATCTCTGAAAAAATAGACCTTTTTACGGAAAACCCGTAGACATCTCGTTCGGGTCCCAAATATTATATACTTAGTTTCATTGCAGAACAGACTGTGCGCATTAAAGGCCAAGAAAAAACAAAACAACAACAACCAATAAAAAACAAGTTTGTTCAGAAGACCGTGGGCATTGCTTTTACAATGTGTGTTTGGCGCATTATTATTATTATCATTATTATTAGATTTACTCAATTGGAAAATAAAAAAAAAAAACCAAAAAGGAGGAAAGTTAACGGCCGAAGAAAAATAAAATGCAGGGGCGTAACCAGACCTGAGCCGGGGGGGGGGGGGGGGGGCAGGATTCGTTTTTTGAGCGCCATTTTTAACGTTAAAAAAAAAAATTTCCGGCTCGCTCCGCTCGCCCTGCACTTTTAGTCTCCCTCTTCCTTTTCTCTCTTTCCCTCTCTTTTTCCTCTTTCTCTTATCTTTCCCTCTTTTCTTCTCTTTTTTTCGCCTTTCTTCTTCCCTTTCCCTGTTTTTCTTTTTCTCTTCCTTTCTCTTTTTCCTTCCATTTTTTGGTCCCTTCCGATTTTGTGTGTCCGGGGTTGCCCCGCCCCCCCCCACTGGTTACGCCACTGTTAAAAATGGGTACAAAATGCCATAGAAACATTTTCGCATTAAATTCGCGTTTGCCATACTTTAACCCTTGACATTAAAGTCTAGGAAAGTTAAATTTCAAATGTTAACCAACTATTGTGGGACTAACGTGGGTTTATCGGTTTATAACTTTAGTTTAACCAATCATGTATCTTCAACCAAAAACACACAGTGTATTATTGACAAATTGTACCCACTGAGAGATCGGGGGGGGGGGGCAATCGCAATGAACTGGATATGGGTGTAGGCTGCACTTCAAACCCCGGGGCATTCGGTGACATATGACTCAAAACCAATAGGGGTCTTTGGGGTGAGAGACCGCCAAAATGCCCCAAATAAGGGTTTTTCGCGTGACAAATTTTGCAAAATTATTTAGAAAATTTAGGGGTCTTCTGGGGACAGTTGGGTAAAATTTTAAAAAAATGGGTTCTTTGGGTTACCTTTGTTAAAATATATGGGGTCTTTGGGTGACGTGATGCTGACAAGTGGGGTCTTAACAGCCTTACATGCGCGTCACCTCCAGTTGGGAGTGCCCACCCCCCCGAGTGAGACATGAAGTAATTCCTTATGCTTGGAACTGATACACTATCTCTGGGACACAGTGTCCAGTTGCTACGACAGTCATTTGATCGTCTCGTCGCGAAAAAATAATAAATAACCTTTACAGTAGATTTTTCAGCTCCAACGATTTGAAATACGAAAATATTGTCTTTATCTTACTACTTATAATAAATAAAAAAATCTTCAAGATTTCGCGTTTACGCGTAAAACCAATAACGACGTCTATAAATTTTGGATTTCATGAGTTCGAGGTTCTAAATTTATATTTACAAAAGCAATACCGAAGTGTTTTCTTCTAACAAATTCGGGGGTGGGGGGCACTTGTATTCAAAGGTTGGATATGAGGCGTGAACAAGAAATCGTAAAAAGGTCCCTTTTTTCCAAGCAGGCATGAACGCGTGGTACATTTGATTAGTGTCAAAAACCGCAAATAGGGAAAAAATATTTTTTTTCTTCAAACTAAACTTGTGATGCACGTACTTAGGTTATGTTATACTCAAATTAAGCATAGAAATCAAAACCATCATAAATATTGTAAAAGCAAGCAAACCAGACAATAAGGCTGTAATTTTATGACGCAATATTGCATTGCTACTTGGTTAGGGTAGCAAAGATGAGAAAATAATTGTTTGGTATTTTCCTTTAGTCGATGGAAACACTCGTTTCGGTGCATTTTGTAAGTCCGCGTTCCCCATAAACACTTTACATTTTTGAAAACCTAAACAAATTAAATACCGTGTCAAATTATAATTCCCCCTAGGTATAGTCGTCCTTCGGACCTCTGGCCTAGTAATAGTAGCCCTGTTTATTTTATTTTTAAGAAATAGCCATATCATAATACATCTCTCAATTTTTCATTGATGTACCAGGTCCTTCCACAGTATTTACACCCTTATACATTTCCAACACATGCCATTTTCCATAATTTTACCCTTATTTTTCCAAAACCATCTCAAAATTGGACTTTCGCCTATTTTCTCTGGAAAATACCCATTTTGCCGTTCCGTGGACTTATACGTCATACTACGTATGTTTGTACTTTTTTAAAAATTTTGGTATCATGGAAAGAAAAAGACCATAACTCTCTACTGGTACAAAATCATAAGCATCGAAACCCAACGGGAGTGTACCATACCCGGTCACCCCACCCCCCCCCCCCCCCCCCCCAAGCCCCCCCTCCCCCCCCCCTCCTCCCCGCCCCCCTTGTAAACCATTTTCAAAAAAAAAAAAAAAAAAAAAAAAGCTTGGGTGAAGACAAGATTAAGGTTCTTCAAGACCCAAAACAAGTTATTAAGCACCTTTTATTTTTTTTGTTCTGTTAGAAACATTTGGGTTCTCAGATTCTTATGAACCATTTTTGAGGATTTTCATTCTTGAGGTTTCCATATAGGGCCGCCGCAGGGGAAAAATTCGAAGTCACATTTTTTCTTAGAGTGCGCACCACCATACAATTAAAATATTTTGAACTGCTAAAATTAAAATCTGTGTCACCTTTTTTGTATTAGTTATTTTCGTTATGTCATTACAAACTATTTATTACCGTGCCCGGCATAAGGCATTGTGTGCTTCAATCTAAACGTATGGTGGTTTGATCAAAGGTCTCTTGTTTGGAGATGTTTTGGGACAAATAAGGTATCATACGAAAGATAAGAATCTAAGAAACGATCCGTCTATTTTTATATTTATGAACGAATTCCTCAACGACAAATATCAGACTGAAACTAATAAAATCTGTCAATGGATATCGCCATTGCTTTTTGATTAGGATCACATGTTAAGCTACGGAAGGTTACTATGTCAAAGTGACGTGTTCTAAATGCATTTGGCATTGTTTAGAAAGCTAAGAATCAGAATTTAAAATAAGCTGGTTTATCTTGTGAGGTGTAATGTCACGGCAAAAGTATGAGCTGAGATGAGGAAATCCTAGTGTGTACAAAATCCCCTATACCCGAAAATGTGCTTTCTTGCGTGCTCTCTCACACTTGTATTGAAGAGGTCCTTGCAATAGTTCGTAATGGAGCCAGTTTAATAGTTATTGATAATAATTATGACCGGTTGGACGAACTCAATTCCCTACTTCCTTGTAGCTGAAACATGCCAATTTGAGTTGTTTTTATTTTATATCGCACTTTCTTATTCGTTCTGTCGATGCAGGTTTGAAAGGGGATCTCTTCACTTACACAAAAAACAAGGGCATATTATTCTTCTCCCGACAGGGGATAAACCTCGTCAATATATTAGTAATTGGAGACCACTTTCTTTGTTAAATGTATCATATAAAGTTGGTCTCATCATGTATTAGGCCAAATCGAGTTAAATCAGTCTACCAGGTAGTATTAATGAAGATCAAAACAGGTTTTGTGGCTGTTAGATTTATTGGTGAAAACATTCGCCTTATTTATGATCTAATCCTTAGACGAAGTACACAAAATCCCGGGTATGCTCCTATTAATTGATTTCGAGAAAGCTTTTGATACTCTTCACACGAGTTTCATTTTAAAACACTTAAACGCTTTTTAATTTGGGTCTGAGATCATAAAATGGTTTAGTACATTGTAAATTATAATGGTGCTAATTCTTCAGTGGTTAAAATGGTAGTTTCCAAACCAAATTCCCATTTATTGGTGGTTGGGGGGGGAGAAGGTGACCCTTTATCCAATGTAGGATATTTTTGTATTGTGTGTAGAAATATTGGGTGCTATGATAAGAAAGGGACACCACAAGCAAATCCGAGGGATTAATCATAGATTAAATATGTCCTTAAAGTTTCTCAGTTCCGCTTTGACGACACTACAGTCATACTTGTGGATCAGTGGAATCCTTAGAAAGCAATATGAGAGTTTTAGATAAATTCAACAATATGAGGGCTATAAAAATTAATGTTAAAAAAACTTGTAGCAATTTGGATTGGTTTAAATAAGATTATTCAAAAACCAATATGTCACACAGGTTAAAGCTGAAATAGAATTTCAGTGGCGTCTTTATATGTTGGGGATTACATTTAGTACTGATCTGCAGATTAGTTAGATATTCAACTATATAAAGGCTTTAAATCCATGGTAAACCTGACTGTATATGTGGTTCAAAAGAAATATCAAATTGTTCGTGGTGGCTCACGTTGGAAATCATTATTTAGCTAAAAATTAATTTATTTGCTTCAATGTACCAAATCCTTCAAGTGAGTACATCAAAAACTTAAATGAGGAACATTTATAACATTTCCTTTGGCCAAAAACAAGCCCGATCGAAAAAAACGTTTCCCAAATGTCACCTTATTCAAAACGGGGGAGTGAGTAAAAATGTCCGACATAGAAATGCACTAAATGCACTTAAAGTAAGTTGGATCCGTCGTATTTCTTTAGGAAACCACAAATGGTGTTGCTTTTTCACATGCATATAAATTGCAAGGAAAAGAAATATTATTGTTGGCAATTCCGGTTCGATAAAATGAAGACGTCAATTAAAACACTGTTTTTGTATGATTGTTTTTACTCTGGTTCTCTGTGTTGGGTCCAAATAAATAATAAGAATTTAATTTAATGACATTGCACAGATCTCTGGTGGGAATGATTAAAATTAATATGGAGGCAAACCAGTTTACTACTAACATTGGTTTGACAAATGTGGAGTTTCTTTGGTTAACAATTTACTGACAGAAGAGGGGGAAGGGAAGTCATGGCATTATACACGGACCTTTAAGAAAAAATATTAAATTAAACCAATTTCTGGAATACCACGGTTATTGCTAACAAGCAATTGGAAGTGCTTGGCCCTCCTCCGCGACGAAAACAAAAATCACAAATTACAAGCCCCACTTAACACAAAACAATGTGATATGTTACTTAGTAACAAAAAGGTTGCTAGTATATTTTAATAACACTATAGAACCACAATAGACAGCTTTTTAAAAGAATAATGGCCCAAATACGACGAATATTGAAATTAGTGATCAAAATGGAAAGAAATATGTGGTAAGAATTTTAGGATTGAAAGATTCGAAATATAGATGGTTTCATATAGACTTATCGAGAATTATAGCACAATTATAAATTACACAAGATGAAGATTCAGAAAACGATCTTTGTACATTCTGCTAGCGAACAACAAGGAGGAAACATTTATGCACCTTTTTATCGCGGGCCGAACGGCAGGTTCTTACTGGCGCGGATTTAAGAATGGGCAATAATCAAATTCGAACCAATTTAATAAGTGATATACTGCCAGTCTGAATATTTTTTGGGGGCAAAAGCGACCCAGTCTTCAATATATTTTAGTAGTAGCAACATTCTTTTATAGAGTAAGATTTTAGGAAAGAATCCATAATAAATGGTTCTCAACAAGAATAAAATATTATATAAGATTAATAAAGAGTTTGGATCAGTGTAATATGAAATAAACAAATTTGAAAAATCATGGCAAAGTTCCTGGGAACAGTTAATTCAATCAAACTTATTGGGTATGTGATTTTGACATCTTTGCTATGATATCATAATGGTTTATAAAAAAAAAGAAGCATTTTTTTTACAATTTGTAGTAATAAGATTACTTGAAGATCAATGATTTCTCGTGGTCTTGATATGGGGGTACAAGTACTGTTAAGTTTTGTATAATTTATGTTGAATTGTTATTTAATTTTGTTATGTATTATTGCAGTCAATTTTGCATTTAAAAATTATTTTGTATGTTTTATCCCACCCTCCAGACCCAAGGACAGGTAATAAAAAACACAAAAAAATAAAAAAAAAAGTTACTTAAGCACCTTTATGTTGTTAGAAACATTTGGGGTTCTCCAGATTCTATGAACCACTTTGAGGATTTCATTATTTAGGGTTCCATTAGGGCCGCCAGGGGAAAATTCGAAGTCACATTTTTTTTCTAGGAGTGCAGCAACACCAACAATTAAAATATTTTGAATGTTAAAATTAAAAATCTGTGGCACCTTTTTTGTAGTAAAGTTTATTTCGTTATGTGAGCCAGTTAATTAGTATTTATAATATAATTATGAGGTTTGGAAGAAACTCACTCCTACTTCTTGTAGCTGAAACATGCCAATTTGAGTGTTTTTATTTTTAATTTTTCATTTATTTATTTCTTTCTTGAATATAGTCAGACTTCACTGACTAGTAATAAGAGATTGAAGTCTTGTTATTCTTAACATTCCTCGGGACTTGAACACAAATTCATAAAACCAGTAGTTACCTACAACATGGACAATAGTAGAAAAATAATGTTCCCTAGAGGCATCCAATTTGGATGCCTCCCGGGAAAGATTATTTT
>JAMKCH010036495.1:0-15354 GCA_023653785.1 Ophioderma brevispina | reverse complement strand
CGGATGTCCAGGCGAATCTGGTGATGTTTACTCTGTCAGCGTGGCGGTGTCAGGAAATGTTCCCAGACCAAGGATTTTTCGTCGGCGCTGCGGATCTGGCGGCCAGGGGCTGGCGGAGGTCCACACACGTCACTATTTTGGACGGTGGTGGGTCTTCGCTACGTGGCGCAGGACGAAATAATTTGTCCGGCCACTTAATCTGTTCATCAGATCGCAGACTTCCCTGAGTTCTTTATTCAGTAGTGGCCTAGACCACGAACACAATCAAGAATCTCAGGTTGGCGGTTCGGTTCTTTCACCGGGGAACGGCCCCCTGGGGCGGTCCGAGTGCGTGAGAGTTTTTTGAACCGCCTATTGCATTGGCATATTTTACACCAGATCGCCATCGAGGCCAGTTATGCCTAAGTGGAAGCCTTGCAAACCGCCCTACCGGCGTTTTTGGACAGGCGTTACCGTATGAGCCGATTGGCTCCCCCAGTCTGGCCGCTGTTAAGTCCAAAACTATTTTCTGCTGGCGATGCGTCGGCTGTCGCGCCTCCGAATGCACGCATTGTCGGTGGGGAAAAATTTTAGTTTTTGGACGTTTCGGTGCAACTCTCCATTTCTGCCCGGGTCTACTCCAGTCATGGAACGACATGGCTCAGGGCAACCCCTCTGCTTTTGCCGGACATATCGGTTTGGTTCTGCCGTGAGGGTGGTCTGGCTATGGTGTCCGGTGGGAGCACTCGATTTTTTACCTCTTTCCCGTACTAAGACCCTTCTTAAGACACGTTGGGTCTGAGAGGTTATCAATCGGGCCAATGCGTGAATTGTCGAGCGAAGTGCTACGGCTCACTCCACCCAGAGCTGGGGCAAGTTCGACTCCTTTTCACCGCGGCTCCGCCTAGAAACAATCCATAAATATGTTGGCGGACGCTCATCTAATCTTCATAAACACGTACATGAGGATATGAGTCCTGAGGCCGACCGTTTTTTTTCTCACGCGTCCTCGGACAGCTGTGGGTATGGTTAGGTTCAAGGTTAAGTCGATTCAGGGATTTAACGGAATGTTCTTATATGGTGGACGGGGCGAGAGCGAAAGTGGGGGCCTACTTGTTCCTAGGCCTTAATAGCTTTCGCACTCTGTATCCGAGGGTGGTGTTACCCGCGGCCGCTCTTTGAGGGTAGCTCTCGGGGTCGTTCTAGATTGGGGTTTCTATTCGAATCGTGTTAGCTCTTTTCGGGCGACAACTTCCTCAGGCCTATGTCGGTGAGAGTCTGGAAAAAGGGTTTTTCCAATTGTAATCGCACTTTGTTATTATCGACATTGGAACCCCTAAGGAGATTTCAAATAGGAGGGAGTTTGTTCGAAAAACAGTATTGTTTTCTTACACTCCCGTGATTTGGAAATCTCCTTTTTCAATGTCGATCCCTTCCACCAGCCCACTGGTGGTCGCCCGAGAGGTGAGCCTGTGGGGTTGCGGGAAGGAGGGAAAGAGAAGAGCATGATGGGATAGCCGGGTGGTGACGTCAGTTGTATGACGTCACCAGGGACCGCCTAAATAGAAATTTGTGGTATGTTAGTTTGGGGGGTCATCTTGTGCACCAAAGATGAGGCAATTTGTAATTATCGACTTTGGAAAAAGGAGATTTCCAAATAACGGGAAGAGTTAAGAGAAACAAACTGTTTTCGAACAACTTTTGGAAGAATATTGTTTAAAGCAGAGTAGTAATGGCACATTTTTTGAGAGTGCACCCAATTTTCAAATTGAGAGATTCTTGCACATTGTGTTCGTAATTGTTCGAGTGAACTCTTCCTGCAAAGAACAAGGCAAAGTGTGTATGATCATAAAGAAGCCCTTTGTAATTAGAAATTGGGATCCCCGATTGATTTAACGGCGGAGCTGGAAAAAAAGCCAAATTATTTCTGTCCATGATGAAATATGCCACCGTACGAAAATTACTTGACTTTCCTAGACCCATGGAACAACATAATGATGAGTTAGACACGTGATCATGCAATCGTCTATTTGGCAATGACATCTAGGCAAACATTGAGCTAATTTAGTAATACCATTGCTTTACCTTGCAGCATGTCTACGGCCGTAGTCGCAAGTCAGATGCACGAAAGCACCAGATAGACAACGATGACGGAATAGGAATCATGAGGACATGTGCCGAGTCATTAGCACACTTCAAACAGATCGGTAAGATCGTTGGCTTCTTATTGATTCAGAACTTGGAACCATTAGGACCAAATACTTGATTTGATGTCCACCTACGGAACCGATCTGATTTGACTTCCATCATACGATGAATGGGGTGCGTTGTGGTTGGTATCCTGTCATATCAAAATATGGATAGATTGGCCTGGAGTGCGGTGAGAGGATGGTCACAAGAGATTATTTTGCATCACAGGGCAGATTTAAAGGGCCCAGGTAGATTTATATGTTGGGGCCCCACTTTGTGTAGATTCATGGCCTACCTTATAGCTAGCTTAGGCTTAAATCTTCCCCTGGTTCACTATCTAACTTTATAAAATTGTAAAATTTAATTTTGTTTTTTGAATTTCTTTCAAACCTAATAGTAGAGGATCTTGATCATTTGTTTTGTGATTTACATGATCGTGGAATTTGGGAAGTTTCCGCCGGGGAAATTTGAAATTTGGCGTTGAGTTTGACCTTAAAATATAGAAAATAAGTAAAGTTGGGGTATGTGAATCTGTCCTCTTTATGGAAAATAGAAATGGAAAATAACTCTGTCTATCTGTGGGGTTATTATCATTTCAGTATTTTTAAACAGAATATGACAGGGCAGATGAGATCTCACAGAGAAGCAGTTTGGATTGTTAGAATGTTATCTCAAAGGTAAGACCAATAGGAAGAGTGCAATGTCTCGCCTGTTAAAGGGACATTAATTAAGCATTGAAAAAAATTGACATAATGAAAAAGGACCCTTACTGAGTTCACTTCACGAGTTTGAAAACAATTGGATGTTTACATTCTGTAAAAAACAGGAAAAGTTCGGAGGGGGGTGGGGGAAGTTTTTCAAGTGTGGTAGATAGACGTCAGTACGCCGGCTGGCCAGCGCCTTGGGCTTCCCTTTATGGCTCAGTCTACGCAAGCACGCAGGTACAGGCTGATCATAATTCGTCAAGATTTCCGACTAGCAGATACAACCCCTCAAAATCGCGCTTGATATGCTGAAGTGCATGGTAATCACGCGTATAGGATGACGTGGAAGTGATGGTTCATGCACGCCGTGTACCGAGCGTTACACAGTAAAAAACGCAACACGCCCACGCCGATGCAAGGTGATAAGAGTAGGCGCGATCTTACACCCAATCATGTGTGAGTTACAAGTCTTGCGGACATTATAAACAGTTCAAAACAAGTACGTCAGAGCTTTGAATGTGCATTGGCCAATGGAGTTGCCGACTTTCATTAGTATGTACCTGCATTTTTGGTCAGTTGTGAAGTGTTGAGAGACCAAAGTCTCAGGGAACCAGTGTATGTAAATGTGCGATCATATAAGATTTTAGCTGTAAATGTTGAACATGCAAAGTCAGCGTGCATGTGAAATACCATATTCCAAAATGCCGCCCAAAAGTGATGACATCTCTCCTCCTAGCCAGTGAAGTCGGTCAGATTAGAGGGCGGCACACCAGCCCGAGCCACAGCTGTGCACTAAGAAGAGCATGTTCTTGTATGTTATTTTGTTGTGTTGTTAGTGTATGACAAAAAATCTTTGAACTCCCCCTCCCAGTTAGAATTTTTGTTTGACTAAAAAGGAAGATTTACAAATGTTCGTTCGTTTGTGCGTGCAAGGTCCAAAATCACAGTGGAAGATCCGTCTTTAACCAGCTGATTAGTTTCATCGTTCAGGTTGATCAGGCCTGGTATTCCTCTTTGGGACTTGTAGACCTCACAGTCAATATATGATGTGGTAATGGTTTGTGGGCTCTCCACAATCGAGTTTGGTGAAAGTTCTACCTACGATCTTGTGAAGGAAGTTATTTGTCCGACCAAAGCCAGTCTGAGTCTGTTGAGGTTGAACCATGCTTTCCTATCAGGTCACAGCTTTGGGCTTGCTAGATGGGCTGTCCACAAACTGTTTAGGTTCAGTAGGGATGACCATTGCTCATACCATCTGTCATTGATCCAGGTTGATCGATAGGGATTATGTGAATGCAGTGTCATGAATTGGGGAGCAAAGTGAATCCTTGGAATTCTCTGATCCTCAAAGGGGTTGGTGGGGGGATTAGGCTACCAGTTTCTCACCATTTCTTGGCGGGCTTGATCGTCTGAAGGTCCTCCTAAGTTTGCAGGAGATATGCCAGACAGAATTGGAAGAATTTCTACAGGCGTCGCCAAAACGCAACCACTAACAAGTCCATTGCATCATTCAGAACCACATCAATCTTGTGTGAATGTTACACGGTGGACTCCATTACTGGTGCACCGTATCAGCCAGTGGAGTATGCACAAGCATCCAGTTCCTGCGAGCCTTCTGAGTTGGAGGTACACGAGACTGCGTATGGCAGTGACTGCTTGGTGTGTTGATTGAAAGTAAGGCTGCGGTCCATTGTAACGCATAGGTACTTCGGTGTTGGGTCAGGTGACAGTTTTCTCCATCTAGAGTGATGTTAGTTCTCTTTTTTGCGCATCGATTGGCAAGGTGGAAAACAGAGATGGACGGTCTTGGGTGCTGAGTTTCACGTGCCAGAGGTGGAAGAATGGCTTACAGTGATTAGGTCTTTCTGAAACACTGTTTCTAAGGACTCAAAGGAATCAAGCAAGCTATTCCCAAGGGGCCGTGTCGTCTGCGTAAGAGTACTGCAAACAATCTCCCCTTGGCATATCTGAGACGTAGATGTGGAAGAGAATGGGTGCCAGGAAGAACCTTGTGGGACCAACATTCCGAATTTGACGCTTTTCTATCTGCGTTGCCCATTGATGTTCCAGGACGAAAGATCGTCTGGATGAGCAGCATAATTGAACTTGACAAGCTTGACATCAGGGGAAGCTTTTGAGTAGCTTGAGGTAGAGACCTCCGTGCCAGACTGTATCGTACGCAGCAGTTAGGTCTATGAAGACTGCTCCAAACTTCTGCTATTTCTTGAATGCTGTCTCGATGTCATTAACTATCTTGCTATCTGATCAGTTTTTGATTTACCTCTTCGAAATCGGCAGCTTGGGTGCGGGGTACATTTGTCTCCCCTGTAATCATGACTCCTGCCGAGTCATCAGTCGCTCAAGCACTTAATAGATGTGGGATATAGCGAGATTTGGGCCTGTAACTCTTGGGCTCATTTGCGGTTTTCTTGGGCTTAAGGATTGCAATGACCTTTTGAAGTCTCCATCTGGAGGGAATAGTTGACGTTTCACATGCAAGGAAAAGGAAGAGGTGGAGCCATCGCACAGCTTTGGGTGCCATATTCTTTAAGAATTTCGTAGGGATGTATCATTGCCGGCAGAGATTTCCATCTTGAGAACTTTTATGGCTTCGGTGATCTCATCGTAGCGTGATATGGTGGGGACATGGGGGTTTGACGGTTGAGAGGTTTGTAGAAGCTGTTTAATCTCTGCATTACCAGAAAAAGCACGAGAGTGGGCTTTCGCATGTGGAGTGTGGTCTTGCCCACTTCCTTTGTTGACAAGTACTGAAGCGATGGGTTGCAGAGACAGGACACTGCTAACTGGACAGCTAAGCCCGTTGAGCTTGTTGATGGTGTTTCAGGCATGGTGGCTTGAGTGGGTAAAGTTGATATGGATATCTCTCTCCATATGGTGCACTCTTGGCCCACAAGACAGAGCTTCAGTAGCTGGTTTGCCCTTTGCTATTCTCTCTCAGTATCGCAGGTTGGTAGTCCACAATACACCTTTGATATAACTCGTCGCATTCCTGGTCCAAAAAAGGAGGTAGGGATCCTACTATCAAACAGCAGTTGAGGTTTTGGGCTTCATCCATTTCAAGAGCGCTTGCCCATTATTTTCAATGTTGGAGTATCCCCATTGCTGTTTTTCTACAGTTGAAATCTCGCCAGACGGAGGAGCTCCGCTGAATACGGGAAGGGGAATTGAAGTCTGCCTCAGCTGGTGGTGGCTTATAATTGTGGTGAAGTGGGTTCCCATGGCTTCAAATGTTATCAACTGGATCGGCGAATTCATGAAGATTGCATGGTTGATCTCACTTGTATGCCTTGCTTCACATAGGAAGAGATCCCATGCTTGTTGTGCGGAATGAAGCAATAAGGTCAAAACCTTCGATTTGCAGTTTCTCTTCTCTTCAGATCGCAGTGAGTTTCTTTCTTGGAGGAGGAGATATCACTCGTTCTCTCTCTCCTGGAGAGCTGGTAAATGATGTCATGCTTAGCATGGGTGGACCGCCAACGTTCATCTTAGGATACAAACTTTGTTGCTTGCCATAAGGAAAGTTCCTATGTGAGTAGCTCAGCCGCCAAATTGGAGGGTGGGTCCTCAAGATGTTTCCCTGTGGTGGTTTTTTAAAAACAGAGGTTTGGACTTAAGTTCTTGAATCAGTTAGCCACACAGGTGAGGTGACATTAACAAAACTGGGCCGCCGCGAGAAGACTTCAACACGACCCCAGATTACAAATTGGTGTTGGCAAGTGAATGTGAACAGGCATCCCCCATTGAGAATTCCTGGAATCCGCCCCTGAATAGAAGTCTGGTACGTTTGGTGATTCTTATCTTTTATATACCAAATAGAAAGAGTGTGTTTGTCTTAATGTAAGTCAGCGTCATCCTAGGGTCATTTTATATCATTGATTTGTGTGAGTGCAAGAAGGTCATATACAACAACCATTTCTTCAATGGAGGGGAGTACCTTTGAAGTAACCTGTTTGAAGTAGCCACAGAGTACCCACCCACATTGTTACCACATCGCGGCCGCACAATTGGGGGTAATCTTCCACCTAGGTACACACGCAGTAGCTTAACCACTAGTCACACAATGCGGGAGTACCTGCATAGGTACTCCCATGCAAATGAAGCTTTGAGTTTTGGGATTATTTTAGTAATTTTAAAAATTCTTATTTAACATTTTGGTCCCATATGTTTTATTTTTTTAACACAAAATGTCATATATGGGTCTTGTTGGGTGGTGCAAACTCAAATATAGATGTTCCTAATACTGGAAAAATCAGAAAGCGTAAAGCAACAATGAATGTTTGGCGCCCTCTATGTTCAAGTGCTTCTACTAGAGGCAGCCGGTAGGGGGGGGAAAGTACCTGTGAGGTACTCCGTGGAGTAGCTTCAGAGGTACTCCACTACTGGTGGCTTACATGGTACCTGTCAGTCACCGCTAGCATGCAACTGTAGAGTACACTATCGGATGGGTACTGCTAAGTAAACATAACCTGCTATCCATCCAGTGGTTTGTGTACTTCGCAAGTACTTACCTGTAGGTACTGCATCAATAGTGTCATCAAGGGGGTACCTTGAGTAGAGCTAAGAGTACCCACGGAGTAGCCTAAGCTCTGGGTTACAATAAACACCGTGAGTATGAATCTTGCTGTTTAGATATAAGGTCCTGTGGATAATAGAGAATAGGTCATGATTTTTGGAACCGCTACTCTCTTTACCACGAACTGAAACCAAGGCGAAGCAATTATTTTAAGTCTCAAACGAGGCCGGAGCCGAGTTTCTTCCAACACGGCAAAAATAAGGGTGTCGCCGGGTTCAATTCGTCGGTAAAGATTCTTTACAACGAATTGAACCCAAGGCGATACCATTATTTTAGTGGAAGAACGAGGCCGGATGCCGAGTTCTTCTTCCAATCCACGCAAAAATAATGGTGTCGCCGGGTTCAATTCGTCTAAAGAGAGTACGGTTCCCAAAATCAAACCTTTATCTCATTCTTAAACAACATTATCATTTAAGGTCATCATTTAAAACTCCACTTTGCGGGATAACTTTAACACTTAAATACAACAGAAAGGACTGCCATCCCCAGTGAAAACAATCGAACAACCCGCGGAACGCAACGATCATACGCAAACGAACGCAAACGTTAGCAGGCGCGCGCGAAGTAGCAAAACGCGTATGATGCGAGCGCTTCAACCTAAAAATAACTTCAATGTACGCAGCGCGTACTACCTGGGTTCAATTTAAACAAATTGAACCCGGGCATTAGCCAATAAATTGCTTCCTTTTCACATCTGTTTTAAGACTTTGTGATAACTGTAGGCCATAATTTCGCAATGACCACAATAAATGAGGATAAATTGGGAGTTTCCGTAACCTGACCCATTGTTGGACCCTTCACAGATTAAGTACAGCGAGGTTTTATTACGTTAAGTTTCCGAATTCATAAAGTTGTTGTGGAAACAAAGTGTGTCAGAAGGGGTTCATGATACAAAACTCCCGAATACATAAGTTAATTTGATTTTTTGTGATCTCATCTACTGAGTGTAACCTTTGTTGATTAGTTTTCTTTCAATACGTTTTGTTTTTTTTCTAGCTGTTTGCAAGAATACAGTGAACAGAGAGCCATAGCGAGTCAACGAGTTGTGGACAGAAAAGAATGGTAAGTTCTTTCCTTAAAGTAGGGTCTCCCAAAAGTATATTGAGGCCATTGCAGCAGAAAACATGCTTTATTCATGTGCAATCATATCCACATCCAAAATCCTAGAAGTTAAGATTTTCAACCAAAATCAGAATTTCATCAAGAATTTAACTACCTAAGCTAAATATTAATGATGCTATTAATTTGTTTCATCAACAAATAAAGCTTTGGTCAGGATTAGATGCAGAACGTCCAAAATACACACATATATCAAACCCGGTCCCTAACCGTGATGTCAGCGTTAGCCGACGCCACCAATACCCCCAATTCCAACTTCCTCTTCGTCTTGGGATTCCACAAGATACGGTAGTGTCTATAGCTAAGCTCCCGTTTTTTTGTTTTAATTTTTACCGATATTAACCATAAGTGGTTTCCAGAACTCAGTAATTTGTCATCTTATGATGTTTAAACGTCCTAGGTTCGTTTTTACATCTTTTAGGTAGACAGAAACGTTATTTTGGCAAGTTTATCGGCGGTTCTGTTACAGGTTTTTTCGACTGTCGAATTCTGACCCGTGTAATTCTGAATCCAATGGTGGGTAGGTGATCGCCGTGCGGAAAGGTCTGCGGACTTTCTTGTGGTTGCTCACCTCCCTGCACCAATTATTTGTTCGGACCGTTTCTTTTTGCCTCACAGTTCTGGATTACGATCTTATACTGTAGACTAATCTTCATGCCTGCGTCGTTTATTGATTCGTCTTTTATTCTATTGTTATCATCTCTTTGATTGGCATTTAATCTAACTTGCTAGGATTCCGCTGCGGGGGTTGGTATCCTCCTACATACCAGTTGGGTTCTCATATACCAGGTATGACCCATTCGGTAGTTGGGTTGGCTTAACTATGTCCCCCTGTACCTCCCGTGTCCGTCCATAATTCCTGCTTTGGACCCGCATCCTCTCTGCAATGATCACCGTTCTTGCTCTAGAGAGAGAATCGGTGCATCTCGAGTGTTATTTGTCTGGCCGAACACATTTCGATGCACTGGAGCGTGCTGCCTCGCGGGAATTACGGCCTCGAAGGTGTAGTGCTTCTACTCGTTCTTTCGCTACTGCTAGCTCCGGGTAGGCAGTTTCGGGCGGTAATCTCGGGGGCTCCGGTCCGGGCTTCTTCATCACCAGGCGTCCCTGGGGCGCTGTACGGACGAATTTGCCAAAAGCGTTCCCCTGCTCTGTACCGGTTGCGGTAGCTGGGGAGCAGGAGGTACCTACTGTAAGGGTCCCTCAGATGCACGCGACTAGTGGTGCCTTCCCAAACTGTGCTAGCGATGACCTGCACAGGTTGGGTCTCTATCGGGTACCCCCCACCACGGACACCTGCCGGGCAGGCCTACGGGCCGTCGTTCATCAGGTTGTATTCTGTCGCTACTTCTACTTTCACCCACCGGGGCGTTTACATGCTTGGCAAGTCGGGTCAACTCAAGGCCCGTAACCCTTGTTTACCCTCTGTGCCGGTCTCGGTCCCTCCCTACCTAAGCCTGCAAGCGGATTTTTGTCGGAGGAACGTGCTGGTAATCACCCGCACTTGGTCCAGGGGCTAACCGCAGGGGATGATGCCACAATGGGCCATGGGGATACCATCAATAATTCCTTCAATGCTCAGGCAATGAATGCTTAATCAATTGATCCTAATCGCCTTCCTTTTGGGCCTTCACAGGTTGAGACCTAGCATGGCCCGGGGTCACCGTACCTGTTCATTAGCCTCATTTCCTGCAACAACCTCTTCAGCATCCCTTCCCTGTACGCTACGCCTTCGAACCAGGTTGGTTTGGCTCGGCAACGGGGGGGTGGTCTCCCCTGGTCCGGCCGGCATAGCGGGCGGGGTTCCTAGGGGCCATTTGAGTCTGGCTACGTCACCCCCGCCTGGGTTTGCTGGCGGGATACCTCAGGGCCTTTTCACCCACAGGTGTACCATGGTACACGGCGGGATGCAGCCAACATTGTTGGTCCTTCAAGGCCAGGGGTTACTCAAGGCACACGTGCCAATGTACGCAGCCTTCGATGGCTAGGCCTAGTGTAAGCAGTCACATCAGATCAACCTGCTTCTGCCTTTGCCTCTAGTGCCGTTACTATTCTGCACCCTCAGCCTACACTCCGAGCTGCTCCAGTGCTGTCGCAGATATCACGCACATCGTCACGTCCACCTGGTTCTGACTCCGGGTCTGAAGGTGAAGAGGGAGATAGGGGACTAATGAGGAAGAGATCGCAGATGAATACAGTGTTCTTTTCTTCCTCAACCAGTCTGCAGCGGGCAAGTTCTTTAGTACAGTCCGCCTTTCCCGCGGATGCGCCGTACATCATCAGAGCTATGGTCTCATATAAGTGAACTTGATGACCGGGTGCCTGGGGAGCCTTCGGGGGGTCTGCGCCTGGGTGGCTTGGGTACAAAGCCTTCTCACCCGGCGCCTTCGCTCTCCTGACCGGCGGAGATCCATCAGGCTTGGCAGCCGCTTGACATTGCTGAGAGACTGTGGGCCTCGCGGTCCGCGCTTGTATCACAAGTCTGCGCGTTTGGTCCCCCCCCCCTGAGGAATTACTGAGGTCCCTTCTTATGGATGAAGAGATTGCCAACTTCTCCCGAAGACTGGTTCTAAATCTTCACTCCGGATGTTTTCTCCCTTTTGGGAGGAGGATCTAAAGCTAGTCGATTCCCATTTGCGGACATTCGATTCGACTTGCTGCTTTCCGATCCTAGTCCACCAACATCTTGGTGACCAAGTGCGGTGGGGAGTCGAGCTCGGGGTCTTCGCCCTTCGGGTCGGTTCCTGGTGGCAACGCAGCTAGGCAACCAGCTTGAGGGATCTATGGCCCTCCGATTCAACTTGTGGCACTGTCGCCGCGAGAAATCATGCCGCTCCTCTTCAGCATACCTTTAATCGTGATCTCTCTGTAGATTTGCGTAAGGTCTCTGGCTCAGGCTACCCCTTTGGTGGCGCGTTTTAGCAATGTTGCGAGCAGAGCTGCAATCTCGCGTCAACACGAGCGCACCTTCAAAAGCTGATGCACTCCCAAGGGAAGCCAGCCGAATAAGGGGCAAGAAGCCGAACTAGTCTCGCACTCCTTCCCAATCTTTCAGCTCCCCTACTTCAACCTACCCCTCTGTCCACTGTCAACGTTGAAGAGACCGGCAGGTTCTCCAGGATCAAAACCCCCCTTCAATAATGTCGAAGTGGGGGGGCAAGACCGGGAAGGTTTGACAGGGGCGCGGCCGCGTGTCCAGTCCACGACTCTGCACTTCTCCGGGGAAAATATCCCCCGGTGGGTGGCCGCTACTGATTACTCCCGGAAGTGGCAGCAGATCCACCCTGGCAGTTGGGTGTTGGGCATGGGACTCTAGGCCTACCGGCTTGGGGTTCACCGCCCCTCCCCCTCGTTGCTTGCAGCTCAGGACACAGTTAATTCCCTTCCGATCCGGAGAAGCGCAAGGCCCTGTCTACGGAGATAGTCGGGCCTACAGCGCAATGAGGCAATCGATCCCAGTCTTCCCGCCCCTTCGGGGTGGACTTTTGGTCCAGTTCTTCACTGGCACCACAGAAGAGGGCTAATTGGCGCCGATATCAACCGCAAGCTGCTCACCAGCGTTCATCCGTCCCGTGAGGTTGTTCGGATGGCAACTTTACCTCCGTGTCTGCTTGCCAATCAAAGTTCTTTGGGCAACATCTCCTGATCTCCAGGGACTCCTACTTTCGCTGTTTCCCATTCACCCTTCCTGCTCCACATCTTTTGCTTCTGAATGACTTCATACGGTGTGCCCCGATTACCTGTGCTATGAGGTTCCCACGTATTGCCTACTATGCCATCCGTAATTTACGTGCCGCCTGGTGTTATCGCGTTGTTTCCCGTGCGTTTAATTGTGTACCGTGACAACGCTCCTATGTCTTCCCTGTAACCTTGGGTGATTGCAACTTCTGGGGTGGAAGGTACCTCAGCGCCAGGGGGTCAACCTGTGTATCTATCTGGACGATGGCTTATTTACAGCCCGTCCAGGGTCGTGCCTACTTCATATCGCTGCTATTAGCGCTGACGGTGATGGCATTAGGGTTTCTTGTTAACCGTCAGAAATCCAACTTCGTCCCAATGCAGACCCCCATATTTCTGGGTGCTCAGTTGGACCTCACGCGGGGTCTAGCGAGACCAGCACAGGAACGGTTGGGCCAATCGAGGCAGTGTGTGTGGATTCTCAAGGAGTCTCCTGTCTCTTTGTCTCGTTTGGCTGAAGGTGCTGGGCTGATGCCCAGCCTAGTGGCCTTGGTTTCCCTATTGCCGAATTACACATCGGCCATTCCGCTGCACCTGTTTTTTCCGCATTACCGCCCCAGCCGTCATTCCGTTTACACGGTGTTGTTCCCGTGACCCCCTCATTCGACAGGAGCTGGAGTGGTGGACCTCTTTCCAAAACCATACAGTTGGGGTGGGAGTTTCCCTTCTCCTCCTCCGCGACACTTATATCGCCGACGGCTTCTGGTTGGGGATGGGGGGGTCACCTCTTGGAGGAATGGGCCTCGGGATGTTGGTCCCCGACAGAGGCTTCGTTTCACATCACGTACTCGAACTTAAGAAAAACAAACAAAATAAAAAAGGCGGTCCGAGGTCCGCTGGGCGTCTTTCGAGTCCAAGGTGAGAGGCTTCACTGTGCTGTATCCGTCCGACATAACGCTGTGGTAGCACTACCTCAACAGGTGGGGGGGGGGGGAACGGTCCCCAACTCCTTTGCCTGCATACTTGCAGATGTATGCTTGGTGCACGTCAGGGGATCAGCCTGGTGGCGAGACATATTACCGGTGACCAATATCCTGGCGGACGATTTGTCGAGTGCCTACGGCGGGCCCCACGGAGTGGGACCCTTTCTCCTCAAATCGTTCAGACGATCTTTCACAATATTCTATCCGTCGATAGATCGCTTTGCCTCGCGAGCCAATCGTCCGCTTCCGGTGTATTGCGCCCTGTTCAGCGACCCGGGTGCGTTCGCCATCAATGCTCTGTCCATCAGTTGGAACGGAATGATGGCCTACGCTTTCCCCCGATCTCCTCATCCCAAAGGGGGGGGTAGTCCGCAAGGTCTCGGATGATGATTGCACGTCATTCTGATAGCCCTGTTCTGGCCCCAGCACCTCTGTTTCGGCCTCTGGTGGACCTCCTTGCTGGGGTCCCCCGGCTGTTACCTCGGTACCGGATCCTTGTCCCCTCCGGCCGCCGTGGGGGGTGGGGGTTGAGGGGGGGGTGGGGGGGGTCCCCGGGGCCTCCAGCTGTGATGAGATCTTAAGCTGACTGCCTGACCCTTGTCCGGCAACGTTGCCAGGAGGCCTTTTCTAGGAAAGCTGCCGATCTCGCCGCCCGATGAAGGAGAGCTTCGACTGCAGAACATACTCTGCGCGTCTCGCTCCGTACTTCAGGTGGTGCCGGGCGAGAGCGTTCTTACAGATCGATTGATTCGGACTTGAAGCAGCGACAGTCCGCAACTACAAAATCGGACGAATTCAGTCCTATGTCATCGCGGTTGTCGTGAATGGCTCCAGGCTCTACGACTGTAATTCTATACGACTGTTGCTGGAGTGCATGTTTAATTCACGTCCTCCACAGCGGCGGATCGTTCCACCGTGGGACCTTTCCTCCGTACTGGAGTTCTTGGGAAATCTCCGTTCGAACAATCTAAAGTGCTTCTCTGAGGGACCTCACTCCGTACATCGTTTTCCTCTTGTAAGTGGCTTCCCGGCGCCGTTGTTCAGACTACACCCTTGTCATAGGTGATTGTCCTTGTCTTCTCCAATTCAGGAGGTGGCCCATTCCAGGTAACATCGAGATGTCACCGCAGCACGTCATGGATTTGTTTGTTTTAAGTGTGGTGGTAGACTTAATGAGATAAATGAAAATCCTGAAATTTTGGGCATCATAGTCCATTTCGTTTTCCCGGTAAGTATTGGAATTTTAGTTGGGTCACCATGCAAAGGTGCCGGCCTATGTGAAAGACTATGTTTGAGAGGGTCACAGATTTATAAGTGGAGCCCTCCACAAGTTTGAATCACTATCTAAGAGTATATTTGGGTAGAATTCAAATCTGGCATCATGAAGTTCATAGGGGGGTTTTAAACTTTAGAGTTAATGAGGTCTAAATATGTTCTTTGTTCTTCTGGCCAGGTCTGGGGGTCATCACTCCAAAAGTAGAACATTTTATTGTCTAGCTTTTGGTCAATCATATTTTAATAGTAGAACTTTAAACCAATACAATTATGGAAACATTAACCAGTAATAATTGAGGGACCAAAAGCAAATGCTTGAAATGTAATTTTACTTTTTTTGAACACATTTTTTGACCCCCTGAAACCAATGTTGACATCGTCACCACCCCTCTACTTCAGATATGTTGAAGCTGTACATTAAACAACTTTCCTTGAAAGAACTATCTTGGTGTCTTTATTTTTTCACAACAAAATACACACTCAAAGTTACCACACAAAGGTTACGTGACCCAAGTCATTGTACATTCACATTATATCACCTATACATTCTAGGGGGATATAGCAAAAGTGTCTTGTGCTGAAAACAATGACGAACATCAGACACCAGCTGGTTCTTTCAAGAATCGTTCTTGGCTGATGTTATCTTCAACATTTCTGAAGTAGAGGGTTGATGTCGTATGTCAACATTGATTTTCAGGGGGGGCCAATATCGTCAAAAATGCAAAATTGGGAATTTTTTCAATAAGCTGTAACTCACTAATCTTACCTAATGTGCTTACGATTGTACTGATAGAAAGTCCTGTAGTGTGACTCAAGATGTGACAGAAAATGA
>JAMKCH010036494.1:0-57406 GCA_023653785.1 Ophioderma brevispina | reverse complement strand
CAAGTTTCATTTTCACACGCAGAACCCTGCTAGAACCGGTTAATAAGTGCACACATAAACCAATGGCATTCAGTAAGAAAGACGACAATCGCGGCATCAAATGATGTCCAAAACTTGACAAAAAGACACAAAAGTTACCCAAACTGACTCCCGTCACTGAAATTTAAAAAATCAAGCCCAACACGAAATTCCCCCAGTATCTGACTCCCACCAGGCAGCTTTCCGTCAGAAATGCAAATAAAACGCCAGACTAGTAGAGAAAATAAGACACGCCGCTCTCGATCGCAATAACCATCAATTCAATGAATTGATGGGTTAAAAACTAAGTGTGTCAACATTGGACAATGCTATAAGTAAACAAAAACTAAGTGTGTCGACATTGGAAAATGCTATAAGTAAACAAAAACTAAGGTGTAATCGACATTGGACCAGCTATAAGAACCATAAAAACTAAGTGTATCGACATTGGAAAATGCATAAAGTAAAACCAAAAACTAAGTGCTGTGGCGAACATTGAACAATGCTTATAAGTAAACATAAAAAACTAAGTGGGTCGGGGACATTGAACAATGCTAATGGTATTGGGTATCCTACCTTCCACAACAGGATGTAACAACACTAACTACCTGGTGATGGTCCTAGGGGGTCAATAGGGTCCTTTTACAGAGAAAGTTATGTGTTGAAAGGTTTGTTTGCCCTCCAGATATCCAAGCATGCAAAGAATAAGACTGCCCCTCAAAAAACTATACAATCAAAGAATTTTGGCACAAAACTGAAGTCCAATTCTAACTGGAGGTAAACTGATTCTTTTAAGGAATATCCAGCTTTCATTAGATTTTTATTTGGCGTGATTTAAAGATCCGGTTCAAGAGTTATGGCCAATTGTCTGAGCCCTTTGAAAACCCCCTTGGTTTAGTTTGGGATATCCCGATATCAACACAGTTACATTAAAGGGGGATGACCCAATTTAAGTGTATACATTTTTGATAGAATTTTGATAGAATGGCCTTCACCCTAATACCCCATCTGTAAAGTTTCTCACCAATATTCAACCCGTTTTGAAGTGAGAGCTAAAAACGTGATTTCGTAATTCCCATAGAGTACTGTGTAAAATTAAAGGGATTAGCAGCTCCAGCAATTTGCGAAACCGAAACATCGAAAAAATCATCAAAATTTTTATATTTTTGTTACTGGCATAGATATGCAAACATAACCTGCAAGTGGTTGGCTTGAAGTCCGTGTATTAAAGACAAGGCAGTACTTTTTATCCGATTCTGTAATTTCTATACGTGCGTATCAAAATTACGACTTGAGATCAAAAAAGCCTTTCCCTGTGAATATCACAGATTTTCAGCGTGATATTGTGCACCATGATCAATACAGATTGACCTCAAACAAAAATATTGAATTTGTTCATTCTGTACTGGGGTAAACTACAACCAGCTGTTAAGTGTATATTTTGAGACGCCATCACTGTATGACTATTTGCGGGAGATGGTATGACAAATTTCATCAAATACTTTTTTTCACTATTTGGAGGTCTGTTTCTACATTAAAGCAGTTCTATGGATTTGTACACACTTATCCCTGATTTATAAGTTAAAAAATGCATTTCCACATTTTTTAGATTATCTCACATTATCGCTGCTAATCCCTTTAATATTGGTCAACCAAAATGGTGCATATTTTTGCTCATAACATCCACATCCAAACCAAACACCCTTTCGCCCTAAGATTTCACAGGGTAACTGAGAAAAATTGCAGCTTTCTTCTGATACCAAAATGTTGACCATTTCCGGTAAAATCTGGGTATTGGTCCCTGGGAACGAGGCTATTAGCGATCGGATCATGGACCTTTAAAATTTGCCATTGAAAAAAAATCATCTTCATTATAATCTTTATTGAAAATTAAAATAATAGTTATAAAAGTGTCCTTCGCTTTTAATGTAATACAATTCAATGTTTGTTTGTCATAGTTTGCCAACTAAAATGCAAGTATGTTAGAATTTCATTCCAAACATTGGATGCTTTTGTTCTCAGCTATTACTCAGTTTTAGCACACGGTAGAAACCATAAAAACACAACTGATCGAAAGTAAAACTGAGGCCTTCGACACCACTATCCTTTTCTTCAACACTGTTCTTCATTATAATGTTCCTCTCACAGTCTCACCTTGTGAAGACAGTGGGGAGGGGGGGGGATTTCAACCCCTCCCTAACATAGCTTTTCCCCACATTTTTCTCCCTCCCTCGCCAACTGCGCCGTGATGCT
Organism: Ophioderma brevispina; assembly: GCA_023653785.1. Taxonomy (NCBI): domain Eukaryota; kingdom Metazoa; phylum Echinodermata; class Ophiuroidea; order Amphilepidida; family Ophiodermatidae; genus Ophioderma; species Ophioderma brevispina. The sequence goes on along the minus strand of JAMKCH010036494.1, from coordinate 55,135 downwards.
GGTCCCCCATAGTTGTTCCCCCAGTAATTTCCAAAAAATAACATGAAATTCATGACTATATTTGTCCCCTTGAGAATTACCCAATCCAATAAAAAGGTCAAATATCACATGGTATAGCACAGTGTATTTTTTTTTTAAATTTTTTAGTTCAGAGTTTTTTTTGGGTGGGACTGTCTGTACAATTATACATGCACCTGGTTCACCTCAACTTTCAGATATTCCTGCAGGTGATTTTTTTGTATTCAAGTTTAAAAGCACCCTATACTGACATTTTTTTGGTTATCAAAAATTGCGTGTAGTGCTGTTTTAATGATTGGGTTTTTGGTGCACGTCCATACGCTCCGTCCAATTTATAAAAAACCAAACATAATCAAAACGGTTGCTCATTTTAAAAAAAATCCGTCGGCAGAATGTGATATGACTGGTACAATTTAGATTTATAATCAATCAAATCTAACGTTTTAAAAGAAGTTCGCCCCATTTATATAAAAAATTTTTTAAACAGAATCCAGTTAGCCTAGCATTACCCAAACTTTACCTCAACAACATACCGGCAGGAAGGTTTTTTTTTTGATGGAATGTTCTTTTTTTGTTCCTCCTTTTTGACAATACCACCAACTGTTTCATTGATTTTTAGTAAAACTTAAGCTTAAGTGTGACAAACTTGGACAATGCATCAAATAGGTTGGACACCCCTAGACAAGAAAATGCAACTAACTTCCGTTCTCCCTCCCGAGTTTAATTTTCATTCAATTCATCCCTACCCATGTAGTTTGTTCCCAGTCCCTCATTCCAATACGGCAATAACTGAAAGAATTCTTTCAGAAGTCCCTAAAATCTCTGATCGCCTTGCTGATTTGGACATTCCTAAGGTGTCAATATAATTTTGCTACACCTCCAAATCATATTGGTACAAACGATTTTCCAAACACATAATGATGAAATCTGACAAAACATCACCACAGAATGAATTACAACAAACTTGCAAATTCTGTACTTGGTATTTTCTGTACCCATCAATTTTAACTATTTAATTCACCTGATTTTTCACAAGGCTTTTAACGGAATAAAATAATTAAAATAAGAAATGTATAAACAACTAATTATCATACTTACAAAGAACAATCCATAGTATCAGTTTCATAATATGATGTTCCTACAGCAAGAATAATATTACTTTTAATTAACAATATTCTGTGACATTATTGCTCAATCATGGCATAACAAATGGAAATAACAATGAAAATAGTGAAAAACCACTTAGAAACACCTCAAATAGTATTATTAACCCTCTGAATAATTCATGACAAATCATGCTATTTCATTGCTGATTCCTATTACTTGTGCCATTTCCCTAGGTGAATAGATTGGAACTATTTTTCCCTACAACCTCGTCCCCAGAGTAACATTCAGTGTAATAAAACAAATGCTATGTTGACATGATTTATATCGGGAAATGGGGCACACTATTTTCCCTTGCTACTGGCTATGGGCCTTCGACCCTTCACCCGATAGCCCTGTACCAGTACCAACCTACCCCCTCGGGACCCTAGTGTGCCCTATTTCCCTCTAACCATGTTAATACTCTGTAAACCTAGAATTACACAGTATCAATAAACTCCCCACACAAGTCTCAAAATAAATAACGTATGTCGACTATCGACCTATAGTTTGTGTAATCGGTGTAAGAGTTTGTTTTTTCATACTTCATAGCGCTGTGTCTTAATCGCGCGCGATTTCATGGATTTGACTGCGCCTAAGCGCGTTTGGGAGTATAAACGCGCGATAATGCTGCGCATTGCATCGATTAATTTACTTTGTACTTTCTAGGTTTACAGATTATAAGTATTTATTTAATAAAAAAACAAATTAAAAAAAAACCATACCTAGATTATACTGGTTGGGGTGGAGTGCTTTGGGTCTCCGATTTCATTTGGGGCTCTATTGTGTTTTGACTTACGGTTACAAAATTACAAAGATGCTATTTCAACCTGGACCTTACAAACAAGGCAGTTCTTGACCACTAGTGTGCCTGCTTTTCGCGATCCCCATTTCCTTCACTTCCCTCTCTGGCACAATGACCTCTAATACCTTTGAATGTGCCTTTAACCCTACCATGACATGCAAGTGTCTTATGGTCACCTAGACTTGAGTTTGGTGGCATTGGAGTTAAGGTGTTTCCTTGGCAAAACATTTTTGAAAAATGTTGAGACCACAACTTCAAGACATACTTACAACACGCATACATAATTTGATTTGGCATGTCATCCTTGCACCCATACCAGCTGTTGGAAGGTCTCATTTATTATGACATCACCAGAATAAAAACAAAAATCTTACCGACATGACAGTTTTGACAACTGATTTGATTATTTTTCACCCTAACTCCATCCTAATTCAAAATTTTATGAAATTTCATTGCAGGCACTATGATTTTTCTATGTAGATTGGGCATATAGTGGGGCGCTATAATAACCGTTGTAGGTCCTCTTATGGCAATATTCCCGCGATGGATTTGTCTGATTTTTTGCAAGATGATAGCTCCTGCATGTACCTCCTTATATTCAGTTGTCAAAATTGGTCGCAACTAACTGCTTAAATTTGGTTTTAGAAATAAAAAACAATTTTTATGGGGTCAAACAGCTTGTGTAACATGTATAGTTGCCACGCGCACCAAATGAAAGTCTGGCCTTGAGTTATTTTTCTTTATAAATTGTGACATTACCTTAACCTCCAATCACTAACAATGGAATTTAGAAAATTTAAGCTAATCTCTACTATGCTTAAATATTATTTTATTAATGATAATTTCCCGAATAGCCCTGTGCTCTAATTTTGTTTTAATGATAAAAAACCCCCCCACTGACCTTTTATTTTCACTTCTGGATATGATCGTGTAATCTAACAATTGCATCCATATAGTATCGACTAACTTGTGTTGCTTTGGCCACGTAAAAAATAAAATCTGGTTTCCGGTAACCTTTCCGTCCCTAATTTTTAGTATCAAGAAAAAAAGATTTATATGCCTTTGGGGAAACATATGTCTCCTTTGTCACACCCCGGTCCGCAACTCAACATAGAAAGTGGTAACCATGTGAGTTCTTTTGTTCAAAACACCCTTTTCAATGATTTTCATTCATTTGATTGTAACCCCCTTTTTTTTGCAAATCAATGACAAAAACAGGGTTAAACTACCCCCTATTTCAAGGTTTTCAATGACAAGATTTTCAAACACCCTTTTCAATTGACTCTTAATAATTTAACATTTAAGAACAAAACATTACATACAAGTTCATATGACTGTTCTGCTGGTAACTCTCAGATGATCCCGTTCTTTAATTGGATTATTACAACACATGTATCCTGGATTTTACTTGTAATGAAAATGCAACAAAGATAAACAAATGTTTCCTGTAAAGTTTGTAGTCGAGACACGACCAATTAAGGTTGAAATACCCCTTTTTTTAAAATTTCGCGGAGACGGATCTCAATTTGTCCCCTTTTTCATGATTCGCGGGTCCTCGATGACCGTAAAAAATATACCGCCTTTTCTTGAAATTTAGAAGCTCATGGTTACCACTTTTTATGTTGGGTTGAGGGACCGTGTCGGAAGACACGCCATTGACTCCACACATAAAGAAATTGCAAAAATCAAATTTTCTCTTTCCTTGTCCTTCTCCCCAACTTTTCAGAGCACGTTACTGGAACCAAATTTTATTTTTGTTAGTCCTACTGCCTGAAAGATATCGGTCCAACATTTTCAATCCAGGACCTGTTGGTGGGAACAAATTACTAAAGGAACGAACTCATATGTAACTATATACGATCTTTGCACCTCGTCTACGAATCAAAACCATAGATTTGTGTGAAACGTGTCTCTCCCACAATATGGAGTACTACGAGAAAAACGATGCTATAAAAGTTAGGCAATATCTGGGCTATACCGTTACAGGTGTGAAATTTAACAACACTTTAACCCACTTGCCACTTTCGCGTCGGTCTAGTTCGCTGATTTCTGAGAACTTTTTGAGGTTGATCCCCCCCTCCCCCCCCAAACCTAAACCATATACATATGATAAGAATAACTAACATACCTGTGCAAATAACTCAAACCCACAGTATGGCACACCAGTACAAAATAAACCCCAGTTTTAAAAAAAAAATCCAGACATCAAGGTTAAACTTTTTTATAACAAACACCTCAATCTTAATAGATAGTGAATCTATCTAAATTACAATAAATACTATTTGGGAAAGAGCTACATGCAGAAACATAAAATTACTTGGGTGTAAACATAAAGTGGATATTTCCAACAAACTTTCTTTAAATTAAGAGCTGCGCACTTCTACTTCTCAGTTTCTACCACCTTCTCAGTAAATCTGATTGGCTCATTAATGAGATAAAATGATATATACATCTGAGTAACCAATACAAAAACCAAGGGACAACCTTTCCCTTAGCCTGGCGCACGGGGCAATTTTTACCCAGTGGTTCCCATGTTTTGGCGCTCGGTAAGACAAGAAAAATCGGTACCCGGGCGCCGGATTTTTTAAGCAAAATTGCGCCCGGTCCTTTGGCGTACTCAATTCTGAATAAAAGTTATTGAATACTTCGTTTAAAAAGGCATCCGAATTGGTTTTGAAATACAATTACACAACATAATTGTTATTTCATGCACATTTACCACCTTGATTAAATGCGACTTAAAACCTTGCCCGATAGCACGGCGATAGCGCATGGATCCTTTTGACATCTCCAGTAAATTTAAAACACAATTAACACTTGATTGCGTCCACTATTGTCTATAAGCGGCACTATAATGGACCGATATGGCCCTGCACTCAGACAAATAAAAAATGGTAAAGAAAAGAAAACATAATAACACGTACGGAGTTTTTTCTAATCTCCCAAACAATTTTAATTAAAAATAACTGTGGTTTGACATCATAAATCTAGAAATGCTTTTTCAACCCGGAAGTAAGCTTGGTCGGGCTGCAGGTGGTCATTTCCATCCCGCTTCCAACATTTTGACATCTTTTGAACTTTAAAACACGACTCATGTAGTAATTTCTTCTGTTTTTTAGTAGGGCTTTAGATTAATATTTTATGCATAGAAAGCTCATTTCTTGGGGCGAACTGTTATTAACGATTCCGCTAATTTATTCTGTCGATTTCGGGACTTTTTTTTGAGTGAGACTTTCCCCATTGTACTGACTACTTGGCCGAATTAATAATTGTTAAAATAACTCCCGGTCCTAACAAAACGGCTCCCGGTTCCCTTAAAAATTTAGATAACCATGAGTCGGCCTTTTTTTCTAGATTTCTGGCTCCCCCGGTCCCATTCACTCTTAATGGAAAGGCTTGTGCCAAGTATCTGTAAATGCACCTCTAAAGGAACTTAATGGCATGAACAAATACTCAACCTATGAAATAACCCTTACTGTAAATCACTTCCAACATATTGATAACAACAGTTTGGGTGTTTTACATTCTGTAAGACAGCAAGATTTGTGGCAAGTCCTGCCCAGCGAAATCAGGTGTTGACTCATGCCAAATTTTAAGGATAGCTAAGCATTTTTTTACCCACAATTCAAAAGCACAGACCGGGATTCAGAGATTGTACTAAATCTCCCGGAAATGCAAATATCTTGATGTGGTTTGTGTCAAGTATACGAGGGACCAGAAAGCAATTCAATATTTGGGTGGGATGACTCATTGAGTGACGATTGATTTGCCAGAGGAATAGAAACTTCCAGGTGACTGGTGGGAATCTATTCATGACACTGACTGAAATCAAATATTTCACTAACGATGTCCCTGGTAGTGTATTCTTGTTTGTGGCCCTTTATGGAATGGAATGCCCCGTAAAGATTTGGACTAGTTTATCTTCTCATTTCCGGGACGCTTTAAAGGAATATGTCAAGATTTTTGTCAAGCTCAGTTTTGACTTACATTCATAAAATATATGTACAACATACATCACGACTTCCCCGAAAAAATAATACAATTTGATGTAAAATTAACAAAATAGAGGCATTTTAATTTTTGCTTTTTTGACATATGAAGAACACGGCGATTTTTCCCCACGGCTTCATTATCAAAAGCGCCCAACTCGTGACGTCAAAGTGAGACCAAAAAAAACATCGTGTGTTGACTCGAATTGTGTTATTGGCTGACACTGTAATATATGGATTAATGAAAGTATAATAAATAAAAAAAAAGTTTACAAGAATGAACATTTTGGTTTTCTTTCGTTGTGTTTAAAATTATTATTGAAGTGGCAACACTGCATATATGGTCACAACGACTAAATTATGGTGGTCATCACTTTGACGGCACCATGTGCCTGCGATGTGGATGTCGGAATCGTTTTCGAGTAAGCTATTGGGCGGGAAATTACAAGGGCAAAATACTCACAAAAATTGGAACTTTTCAACTTATTTTGATTTATATTAATCTACGTTACTTAAGCTTTCCATCCATACCACAATTTCCAATAATTCGAATCATGACATATTTCCTATTAAGCGAGTAAATTTATCTAACAAGTGAAAGGTTGAATAAGCCAAGGATTAGCACTACAATGCAATGGTCTGTGAGCTGTAAGACTGCATGCTTTTCAAGTTTGATAAAATGCTGGCAGTAATGTCACAATCCTTGGGTTGAAGAAGTGAAGCTCATAGGAAATAATATTATTTACTTTTCCCCATTTTATAAAGGTACACAACCCAAATTGTTTTCAAATTTGTGGAAGTGAAATTTCACTAAGAGTCCTTTCTTATTTATCAATATTTTTGATACTGTGTATCTGAAAGTTCCCGAATCCCAGATTGTATTCATGCAAGGGGATGATTTGAACTTGGCTATTTCACACATTGATCATGATGTGGCAATTATGGAAGAATGATTTGTTAAAAAAATTGAGGTGTCATCCTCAGGAAATCTCTGAGTCAGCCTTTAAGTTAAAAGCAATAATGCACTTTTTTTGAGAGCACCTTCAATTTTCAAAATGGAAGTTGGTAATTGTCTAGTACTATACCTGCAAATGCCAATGCTAAAAATGCAGATGTCAAAAAGTAACATGGGTAATTAGAATTGGAATCAGATTTTTCGTTTAAACGCGGAGCGGGAAATGCCATGCTTTTCATGATGAAAAAGTGGCATCCCCTCAAAAACTGACCTCTACTTAACCTCCTCCAAACCGACGGAACAACTATCGCAGGTGTACACACTACATGGAACAATTTCCTGGCTATTTGATATGAAGACTTTTCCAACAACAAGTGAATTATTATTTGAGATCTCTGATATTATTCTAATTACCAATTCCTTCTTCCAACACTACAGAATTGTTATCTCTAAACCATTCACCGGTATTATTTTACTAGCTAATTACAGTACGCAACTGTGCAAACATATATTAAATATTTGAACATCGGGGGTGTTCTTCATAAAAAATGTGCTGTTATTGCTTTAAATCAAGGTAAATAATCACATGTGACAAAAGATCAGTGGAATTTATTGTCGAAACAAAAATCAACAACCAAAATTTAGCACTTTTGATTGCAGATACAAATCTTAAAACAGTTTTGTTTACATTTTTATACTCAAACACAGACACTTGACAAACAGCAGCACTGTTCAAACCTTACAAACAGCAGTTTATGAAGCGGCATGTCCAAGGGCCATTTCAGTATAGCATGTACAGGTGTATGAAAGACATTGCTACATGTATATTTGCTTGTTTCCTCTAATATCTTTGGTGTATTTTGGAATGATGCCAACAGCCATACAACCATGGCAGTCATATCTCTCTTGTTCCTGTGCCCCAAAAAAAGTCTGGACAGCAGGCCACGATGTCTCCAGCTATATCTCATGTTTTTCCCCTTTTGTACACTTTTAATTAATTGATTCTAAGTCAATGAAAAAAAAACAACATGAGTGGTCCATCAAGAGGACCTGACTCCTTAACCCTTGTCCTGCCTTTTGATGGACAATATTGAACTGGCATCAATTGCCACCCTCGAATGGAATACATTCGAGAGCTTTCTCACGTGTACATAACCATCTTGTATTGGACTGCAAACCTGATAAACACTTGGTTTTCTAATGATTAGGATTAGCCGTGCATTCATTACTGCAACAATTTTTCCTTTGCTGCATAATGCGGCCTACCTACATTGTAGCTCTGCTGATGAATTAATTTCTATAAAAGGGCTACGAAAAACAAAAAAAAAAAAAAACAACATGCTTGATGAGATCACTGACCACACCTTGCAAATTCTTCAACAATTTAATTGTCAAACAATGGTTAGAATTTGTAATGACATTCCTGATGATTCAGGGCTCATTTAATTTCACAAGAATCACATCATTCTAAATTACACAGCAGTTTCATATAGTCAAATAGGAATATTTCATAACACACAAGTAAGAATTCATACAGAACCATTTTGTTAGCAGTCCCCCACAAAATCAGGGACGTGTTTGCCCAAGTTTTCCAGTTGTGGAATTAATGCACCTTTCAAAGTGAGGGCTCAAAAAAAAATAAGTTTTGTAAAGTTGTGTTTTTACATTTTTTGGTCACACTATCACATCACTTCCAAAAAGAGCCAATAATAACATTTTTGACATCCCAGCACTCCTGTTTAATGGTCCCTTTTCTGCAAAGTCATTAATAATGATAGCACATTTTGCTTCATAACTTCGCATCCCAAATTTTTCATCATTTTCTGGTTTTTTGTTTGGAGTGGGTCACATTTACTGCACGATGTTGGTGAAAATTATTATATTACTATTTAGAGAATACAAAAATACATCATTATCAAGCTCTCACTTGCAATGCATGCGTAATGTCCAGATTGTGTTGGTTTTGAACTGCATACTTGAACAGAGCTCAGAGGGTTTTTGAACCACTCCCATAATGCAGAGGACAATGTGCCTACATATAGAACTGTACTAAACAGTACTTAGGATTAAAAAGTGTTAAAAAGTTGTTTAAAGGTCCATGGCCCCGACGCTAATAGCCTCGTACCTCAGATTTTACTACCGAAGTGGTCACATTTTGTATCAGAAGAAAGCTACTATTTTTTTTCTCATTTACCCTGTGAAATCTTGAGCCAAAGGATGTGTAAATTTGGAAGTATGATCAAAAGTGCTCCATTTTGGTCGACCAATATTAATTTTATCCAGTACCTATGGTTTACAAAACAATCAACGTTTTTTAGCTCTCGTCATCAAAACGGATTGAAATATCGGCGCGAAACTTACAAGACGGGGTTTTGGAGTAAAGGACATCTATTAAGATGAAAACTTCATATCCTTAATCGGCCATCCCCCGTTAGGACAACAAAACATTTCATGATCATTATAACAGTTTCCTTAACTTCTAACTATCTCTTTGTTGGTTAAAATTAGCGAAAGAGTCAGTTTTTTATGTATTAATTAGAATACAAGTTTTGTGGCATCACATATCTACAGAGGTGAAATTTTCCCAAAATTGGTGCATTACGGGATTGACTCGCTACACCCTCTGAACAGAGCTGCGTGCCCTCAAATATTATGAAGATATCACTCATCAAATTCCAACTGCAGAAAATCTTATAGAAAATAAACAAGTGTCCTTTTTGGATCATGATTCATGTACTTCTTCTGCATCACACTGACACTTTAAATCAAGTACACTTTTCATCAGCGTCTTTTTATGTGGAAATTTGAACCGCCACCCCAATTTATGGGAACCACAAAAAAAATGCAAATTACGAGACATCCCCTGGTTTAAAGAGTGGTGCAGCAATGAAACACTTTTCAACATTAATACTGAATCCTACCCATGGCAATTTCAATTTGCTAATATTACCAAACATTTTATTTCCCCCCATACCAGGCTGTGATTTGAAACGTGCATGTACAACCTTGTTACGTCAAGGTTGTATTGAGTCAAACCCACAATGCACCAGTTTGGGAAATTTCACCTCAATATGATCATGTGATGCCACATAATCACAACTTTTAACACATAAAACCCTGACTTTTATGCTCATTTATAGTTATACATGTAGTTTTAGTAATATTTCTTGGTCATGGCATACGCATGTGTTTTGCTTGTTACGTTCACTGTGTCTACGTGCAACCCAGTGGTGTGCCGTTTTGGCAGGAAGCGGGCATACCTACTGTAGTAACTTGTCCGAGAATTTTTACTTCAACTATAGGAATTTTTAGCATGATCATGATATGTCCCTGTGTTCTTAAACTTTTTGAACACTTTTATCCCAACGTACTGATTTGTTAAGTACAAGTACAACATACAACACATTGCATTCATTATGGGGATTGTTCAAACACCCCTGGTACACAGCTCAGGTATTCATGATAGCCCTCGTGTCCTGTTTTTTGCTCTGCTAGATGGGGCAAAGACTATACCAGTAGCTTCCCACAATGCATTGCTTGCTTCGCTTGGAAGTTTTTGTACAGGTTGCCATGTGATCTTTATAGATGAAACGCTCTTAAAATGCAAGTTTGTGATCAGTACTACTGTCAATTTAGCCATGTTTTCATCACTAACGATCCTCCCCAACCCCCCCCCCCCCCCCCAGAAACAAACAAAAAAAAAAATCAAAGTTACCTTTACCAAAACCTCCATTGGAGCAATCATTGTGGGAAGCTATTGAAATCTTCTCTTAGATGGGGCTATTTGAGAGTTTCCTTCTTCCAACAGTCGGCTTATTATGAGTAAACTTGCAAGCACACAGTGGCAGCACCAGCATTATCATTTTTGGATAAATGGGGGAGGGGGGCAAGCAAAAATTCTGGAGGGGTAAGATGGGGTAGTCTTCTTTAGGGTAAGCGACAACTTCTTATTTTAAAAAATCGATTTGTGGCCCATATGTTGTCATTCGTTCGCTACATCATCGTGGGACTTCGTAGCATTTTTTTTCACTCAGTTCTGTGGTATTCTGTAAGGAGTTGGGCGTTAGGTTAGAATTAATTTTTTTTACAAATTATGAAATCACCTTACATGCACACATACATTATGTAGACTAGGGTATTTTGTAGAAAAAGATACTTCATTCTTTTACAAATTTTATAAATGCTTTTGTTTTATAATTTTATACTACAAAATTTCAATGCCAATGGAGTAGAATGTCATCATATTTTGCAAAGATTCCCTTGGGATTCTAGCAAATGAACTTTACAAGACCCTTTGAATTCTCTCCACTGAGCTTCTAACGTAGATCTAAAAAGCTAACGAGAATCCATTAGATTCATGCCGACCCTATTATGGAAAATCTTTGCAAGAATGATTCTCCAATTCTCACTGAAATTCTAACCCTGGGCCGGTGCTCATAACTGTTTTGTTACATGGCAAGACAGAGAGATTTAAACAGTGTGGCTCAGAAAAAACATGTTCAGTTGATCGTAGTTACCTTAATTAATGACCAGGCCTTAACCCTAATGCTGTTTTTGTTTCGTCATCTCCTGAGAGGAAGGAAGGGAAGGGGTAAGGGGATCAAGACTGCACTTCTTGGGGGATTCGGACCCGGGCCCCCGGCGCACCAGTCCCATGAGCAGGGATGGCAAGCCACGATGGTGTCGTTGGCCCGGCCAGCAATTTCGTGCCCATGTGTGTTCGTACGATGACATCATCACATTTTCTAGCATCAGCTCAGTGAGTTTTAGTGAGATTTGGTCGTGATAGGGTTAATCTTGATAGAGCCCGATTCATACTGCATTCAAGGAGCATGTTGGTCTACAATTTTGTACGGTAAATAAGCAATGTTCTTGTTAGATTTTGTGCAAAAACCAGTAGTATCTACAGGAGCCCAAAGATACCTCTTTATCCCCAAGCCTTACTTATTATGCTTCCAACTGTAAAATGTGAATTTGAGTGCTTTTTAATGAAACCCAGAATACCCACTAATGTTATTGCCAAAAAATTGATTTTTTTTTTTCTCAAAAACAATAGTTTATGCATTCAATAATAAACTAACTAAATTAATAAATTTGAATTTCTTAAATAATGCTCAAATTTTCAACTGAAGTTAGTGCTCTGAAAATATATCTCGACCAAATTTAAGCAAAGAAGTTCAAGTTTGAACCACATTGGGTCACTCTATTTACCATGCTATGAGGCTCTGCTATTTAGTTCAAATTAAAGCATTAAATCAACTGAAGCCATTTTTTTTTTGGGGGGGGAGAAACACTGTGCAGTATCACCATTATGTATACATCATCTCAGCCATCTGTGACATCTTCTTTGGGATGTACACCATGTTCTCAAAATATCCGGCCAGTTCATCTACTGTTGTATCGTCAAAGTTGAATTCGTGCGAAAAACGTGCCTGTTTTGAGCAGCTATATTCCATACGTCGAGCCACGGACGTTGCGGTCGTTGTAGCGGTTAGAGGGATATTCCGAGCAGAATTTCCTTTAACCTCTGTTCTTGATTTGAACTTTGAGCTTGCAATCTGTGCCCGACTTGCCGTGCGACCTTCGTGATGCCGGTAATTACTAAAGGCCTCTGCATCTTCGGAGTTTGGCCGCTTCTCTGTTCTGCCGAGACGGTGGCGCCCACTTCGCCAGCTTTGCTTGCGCATGCCCTTGGAGTGATGTGAGTGTGCATTTTTCTTAGGTCTAACACTCGGTTTGTCCCTTTTTTCTAACTCCACAGGCTCGGATTCATTACCCTCTTCTTGAATTGTTGCCAGAGTTTTGAAAGTAGCACCTTTTGATTTACTTGTCGCACCAAACACAGCACACTCCCCCTTAGGTACGACTAATACCACTTTACCAATGATATCCTGGGAAGCCTGTTTACCACCTGGTAACTCTGCTGGCTGACATTTTCCCAACTGACATACACCCCTTGCAACAACACCCTCAGATTCCCCCACTCTGGATATTTTATCCAGTGTGGCATCTGATGGACAGCTGCAAGTTCTTTTGACACAAGGCTCACATACTGCAGGCAATTCATCGGGGCAAGGTGTGGCAGTGGAGTAGGGCTCGACCCGATGTCTGACGAGTTGGCGAGTTGTCAACGATTTCCGACCTCCGGTTTTTCTGGTCTTTTTGCTGCTAGAAGGGTATTCTGTATGAGGCACCTTGACACAGATGTTTCCATTTGAAGGCCTGAAACAATTAAAGAAAATGTAGTTGGAATGATTTAGGTATGGCATTTTCTGTACCTTTTGACTATCAATCAATCACGCATGTTAAAGGGTACTTACCCGATCCTCAACCTTGACCCACTCGCACACCATCAAACCCGAGATTTTGGTGCCGTTAGAAAGCTTGCATTTTTTTTCTCTTTTCATCATCTGGGAAATATTTTAGCCCAAAACTCTTCAACGATTTAGATGTTACACAACATATGGGTTGTAACTGTCACTCTCTGGATTTTTATTTGTAGCATAACAGTTGGCATACCAGGGGTGGGGGGGTAAGCTTCCACCCCCTGTGGGAGCTTTCCACCTAAAAATTAGTGATTTTCTGCACTTAGTGCCATTTACAGTGAAAACCATAACCTATATAGTATTCTAACAAATTTTAATATATATCTTCCCTCCCCCTGCAATATAAGGACGTGGGCCCCTAGCCCACCCCCCCACCCTGAAAAAAAAAGGCTGGTATTCCACTGTACAGTAAAGGACTACTATAATCACCTACTGTTTACATTCAAATGATATCTCCAATTCACATGAAGTTGGAAAGTGTGTTGGCAATGGCCTTTCCTAAAACACAATTACATATTGGTAATGCAACCTGTACCTTTTAAGGACTAAGACCGTCAAAATACGAAGCACCATTTTGCACAGGAATATTGCCATATAGGCCTCTAAAGGTCATATGTGTTATGTGTAAACAGTGCCCTCTATTAATGCTCTTCTTCTCCATAGAAAGCTGTGTACATTAATTTTTGAAAAATTTTAGGTTTTTTCTTTTTTTAATATCAAAATTTGCAAGGATGTAGCTTGCGGAATAAACTCTACAAGTTTGTCAAAGCTGTGTCTGCCTTTGAAATATTTTGTTTAATTTTGGTTTAGTAATATATTAATAAGTGAGATTTCAAGTGATAGAGAATCGTATACGACAGCTTCAGAGACACTCTCGGTCCTTTTTCTGAATCACCCTACACGGCCCATTTCTTCACGGTAGTTACCGCGCAGCTACTACCGAGTAACTGGATTTACCATTACCTACCCACCATACGTACACTCCTCCGGCGGCATCCGTGTATTTTTGCCGCATAGACGGATAGTGTACAACAGCGCTGTCTCCCCCCGTCGCGGAGTACTACGTGGTTTACAACACTGTTTCTCAGCGCCCGCGGTATTTCTCATGGCCAATTTTGTTTTTTTAGATATTTTTGCATTATTTTCCATTTTTATTATAAGTGCCCGTGTATAACGGGGTTTTTTTTGATATCCGATTTGAATTTCATAATGGATTTTCCTGAAAAACGATCAAAAAATGCTAAACATAGACCAAGTGTTTTAGCGCCCCTCATTTCGTCCACTATCAAGAATGGCGTCCTAGATTACCGAGAGGTAGCTACGTGGTAAGCTCGCTGCATGTCTACCTCCGTGAGTCCTACACTATATCCACCCTTCTATCCACCTAGTTGGCAACTACAATGGGTAGCCATCGGGTGGTTACTGTAGAGTAAACACACCACTGTATACAATATAACTTTGTACTTGGAACCCTATCTTTTCAGCTACCTGAAACTCACATTGCCCGGCGTGTACTGTGCAGTAGCTGCCGCGGTAGACACGGTTTAGCTGCCGTATAGGCTTACATACGTAAGAAATTGGCCGTGTATTGAAAGGTCTATCTTGCCTGTAGAACAAGGTTTTTTTTTATGTTTTGTTTGTTTTGTTTTTTTTGGGGGGGGGGGAGATTGTTTTTTTGTTTTTGGGAGGTGGGTTCAGTTTTATACACCGCCCATTCTGGATCTACTCTGAACTTCTTGAACATCACCTGAAGGCTGTCCTCTCTTCTTCGGCCTCTTTATCTGCCATAATGTGGACGGGTGCTTATGGCGGCCTAGTTGGTTAAATTTTTTTCTACTTGTCTGCACTGGTTTTATTATGTCAACAAAAATATGGAGACCTCTGCAGATAAAAGAAGATAGATACAAGATGGACTTATAAATCAATGCGTATGACTTTGTGTTTTGGAATGTACCACATTCATTTCAAAAGAAATGCAAAAAAGAAGCTGCATGTTTTTTGCATTTTTTTTGCACTCGCCACCAACATTTAAAGGAGGGAACCCGGAGAGAAAAATTATGGTTTGTGCAAACCTAGTGTATTGGACCCAAGCAGAAGGTCTGAGCATCAGAGAATTATCGGGTTGTCGGGTAACTGATGTTATGTTTCTTATTTTAAGAGTGTTGACTTGCCTGCCCGGCTTGCCTGTCACCCATGGCTTGTGACATCATTCACTGTGTGTTTGTCATGCATGCATTACTATACACAATTGCCATTGCATGTGTTAATCTACCTGGCACCGGTCAGAATCAATAATCTTGAACGGTCCTAATAGAGTACAATACCTACAGGATTTCCAAATATTCAATACGGTCTTCCATGCCATTTCAACAGCTGTGTTGCCATGTGGTCCACCGATTTTGCTCAAACTTGGTGGATAGGTCACCCAATGGTAGTCTAGAAGTGGTCAAATTAAAAAGGCGGTCCTCGAACCACAAAGGTCCCCGCTTGTCGCGGTAGGAGAAAAGTCACATAAAACTATAGGGAGGTGTTTTCAGGAAACCAGAGAGGCTTCCCTACCAAGCAGTTTCAATTACTTTGGATGACCCCATATGACCTTTGGTTTCATGACCAACAACCATGCAATGATTTTGACCTTGGATGACCCCCACATGACCTTGAAAGACCTTCAAAATTTTCTGCAATGAAATTGACTGCACCACTACCAAGTTCATCATCCTACCAACTGTTAGAGATTTGAACCTGAATGTACCTGCATGACCTGGAAATTGAGGCTTCGAAATTTGTCGGCACTGAATATTGACAGCACACACACGTTTCAGCATCATCCTACCACATGTTTAGAGATTTGACCTTGGAAATGACCCCCTGCATGACCTTGCAATGACCTCACAAATTTTCGGCACTGAATATTGACTGCACCCACCAGTTTCATCACTATACACATTTTAGAGGATTGACTTGGATGGCCCCCACATTACCTTGAAATGACCTTCAAAATTTCGGCACCGAATGTTGAGCACAACCCACCAGTTTCATCATTCTACCACAATTGACAAGGTTTATCAATGAATTTTTGACCACATTTGACCTTTGACCCATGACACATGACCCACTTTGGATTCCCATCCAACGCGTACTTGGGATACATCTAGTTGAAAAGATGGACCCCACACTTGCCTTAGTTCCAAAGATATCGCGTGGGGACACAGACACACACACACCACACAACGGAAGGGGAGCATTTCTATAGTAGACCAAAAATTCAAATTCACTTGCCATTTGAGAGGTACGGAAGTTCAAGTGAACAAGATGTGAAGTGCCATCTTTGAGGCTCCATATTTTTAAAAATTCCATGGATTTTTAAACCTTCATTTTTGCTGTGTGTATTACCTTTTTTATTATAGAAGGTATTGGAAAAATAAATATTACCAGTTATCCGGATTTAATATACGGGGGGGGGGGTAGAATATATGGCCCCTCAAAAAAAAAGTTCATTCAAGGGGCAAAATTTCAGTGTGTGGCCGAGGTGATACAATTTCTAAATCTTTTGCATTGAAAGAGAACCCAGGTAGTGTCAACCCTGTTGCTTTTGTTTTTACATTTTACAACGAATTTCTTATTTTTGCACCATTTTAAACATCAACACTGTTTTTCTATAGTTCCAACAAAGGTTATCCAGCTGCAGCAGACAATCTTGAAGCTGATTTTTTTGTCGATTTAAAACCCTGATTTGACCATTTAAAGTCATCACAAAAACCGCTTGGTCTAAACGGCGGGAATTTCATCACATTTTCACACGGCCGTCAGGCGCAAGGCCGCACATCAAAAGCGTCGCGTGGTGAATGTTTGCTGCGTAATGAAGCGTATGCGTGTTTTAATGTACTTTTGCGCGAGACGCTCTTGTAAAAACTAAAATATTTGAAAATGTAAACAAAGCGCTAATTTAGACAAGATAAATTTCAATTTCTTCCTAATTTCTGAGTTAGAGACAAAATATGTGTGCTTCAATAGTGCATACAGATGTATGTTGAGATCAAGACAACATACTTCAATTTTGAGTTCAAAGATAAATTTATTTGAGAAGAGACACCTTGAAATAGGTGTGCCTTCCACTTTTTACTTAAACATGGATTTTCTCAATGTTCAATTTTCGCAAAATTTGGCCAAATTTTCAGACAAGATAACTCCAAAAAACCGAAGTAAAATGTAAGTTTAACTTTCTTACGATATCAATTGGTCTTCTCCAGGGACGGTTTTCTCAATTTTTGCATTTGTCAATATTTCTAACAAAAATATTCTGCCAATATATACTCAAATTTTTTGGAAAAGAAAATTAAAAATCACAATTTTTTTGACATTTTCCCTTATATTCCGAAAAGCTCTATTTTTTACAAAATGAAAAAAACGACCCTAGACAAATTTTTCTTTTTTGGTTTTTGTTTTCTAAAAAATAACATAAGAATCATGGAAATTCAAAATTGTGTTTGTTATGCTGTCTCAAAATTTGGGGCAAAATCGTTTTTTTTTTTAGTATTTTTCCTTTTTCCTCCAAATACCGGAAAGTTTACATAATCTTGATGCCATCATCGGGTTTCATCGTCCATTTTCTTTCTAGACATGTTACTTTGACGAAAATAATCAAATATTTGCAGTTACAAACCAAAATAGATACTCTGAAACTTACAAGTTCACACTGCCCCTTAAGAAGAAAAAATACATGTTATGTGATGTTTACTGGAATTAATTACATCAAATGCGGCATATATTAACGAATGGCCTAAGATTGAGCAGTTCATTTTGTATGATTGACGCATCCTTCAGCCACATCCCATATGACTACAATTGTGGCTCATTTTGATGTTGTTCCAAGTATTGCTGCTGTTATGTGACTCCTGGCATTGAAATTAAAATTGCAGGCATTTCAGATTGTAAGGTGTGGGCAAAAGGCAAGTGCATATTTCCTACAGTTGGTTTGGTTGATTAGGATCATTCCATGCCAATCAAATTCAACAAGGCATGCATGGCCAGCATATGCCATTGTTTCTTTCAAATTCAGTTTGTTGGTACATGTCAGCATACCCGGGGGGTGGGGGGCCACTCAACTTTTTTAGGTAGGATGTGCTGCCCAATTTCTGAACAGCCGAAAAAACAAAACAAGCTTGCGAACTGATTTGGTCTCCGAAAGTATAGGGGCTTGGGAACTATAATGTTTGAGAAATTTGCGGCTTGGGAGCTGATTAAATTTTAGCTTTGGGGCAAAAATTTCCCCAAAAGGGGGACCGTAAGAAATGAAATATGCTTTAAATGGGGTCTTGTGAACTGCCTGGAGAGGACGCGAAATGGGGGTTTAGGGCCGACAATTCCATACACTTTAAAGTGTTTAGTGTAACATTGCAGATAGAGTTATGGCTTATTTGGCATTTAATGTGTCTGAAACATACGGAGAAAAAAGGCTCATTCTTTTTACTCAAATGGTTTATGTCTTTTCCATTGCTAATGATTGTATTAATTTAGGGCTGCATATTAGCATATTAGCATTCTGAAAAAATGACTTTACCTGTCATGATTTTTTTTTTTTTTGGAGGTGGTAGGCGATCCTTGAAGCAAGGTGTGCTAAAAGACATATTTTAACCATCCTACTTTTTGGAAACAAAAATGTCAGTCATCATCCCCCACTCAATTCTAAGGAAACCTTAAGCACATGAAAAAAAAACAGGCTTCGTAACATGCTTACTTATCATCGACAGATTTAAATCACAATTTGGGGGTCATCTCATAGCACTAACTTTGAAAAACCCAAAGTCCGCATGCGAAAAGAATGTGAATTTTTGGTTGGCAACTTCTTCTATACTGCAAAGCAAATATGTACATAATTAATTTGAAAAACTCAAACACCACCATATAACCTGAATTGGATGAATGAACCACTATCACCTAAACTCTACAAAATTCGCACGGGCAATTTTCAAAGTTCCCCCCCCCTCCCCTTAAAAACTTGAAGAGATCATTTTGCTCCAATTCCGAGGATTCCAACTAGAGAGCAGGCACAGCTTTGGAAAACATGAAAAATAAGCATCATTGTATGAATTGGATATGGGCTGATGATGATTAATCGATTATGTTAAAATTAGGCCATGCCGTAATTTTATGCGCATTTTATTGTTAATTGATTTCTAAGTAAAAATCACATACACATGAATTTTTATTCTTCTTTAAAACCATTAAGGTTTCTCCTTTCCATATGCAAAAAGATTAAAAATTGGTGTCGCCTCGGCCCACACTGACATTTTGCCCTTGAATGGAGGCCATTTTTAGGCCGTTTCTGGCTGGACCCATATTGGGGGGGGTCTGTCCCATCAAGGGGGGGTTGTTTGAATGTGAGTTTTTTACATTGATAATATTATAGTGGTCAAACACCACATTTACCACAGCATTCCTGAAAATTGGATGGGAATTTAATTACAGCACATGTCTTTGAAAATTGCAAAAATTGTTCCACACAACTTCTAGGCATATTCGACCACCCCGGTAATCTTAAATCCGTAACTGGTATATTTATTTTCCAATAAACCCTTTCTATCATAAAAGGTAATGCACACACAAAAAATAAGTCTAACTCCATGTATTTTTTTAAATATGGTGCCCTCAAAGATGGCACTTCCCATTCTTGTTCACTTTAATTGGTTCCATTTTCTACAGACCAACAAACTTTGAGCTTCCGTAACTCCGCAATGCAAGTGTGTATTTGAATTTTTGAATTTTGACCTCTTCTAAACAACTACCATTGGGGGACTTATATGGCCACCAATTTTGAGCAAAATCTTTGACACATATGCACACGACCGTTGAAATGGCATGGAATGACCCATAGCAATTGTTACATGTATCTGCCATGAGATTTTAAAAGTTTACCACGTGATCTGAGGTGACCATCGTCCAGTAGCACGATTTCATCTTGCTTCTTCCACAGTGGTTGCGACTTTTTGTTTTGTGGTCCTTATCATTTTTCACTGGATTTTACATTTGTTTCATTTTTACTATAGGCCTCCCTTTTTCGGGCAAGAGGCTCCTACCTATCTAGATCTTTCGGTGCGTGTGAAAACGGCCTGGCGACCAACGTTTTTGTGTCGATCCCCCGCAGTATTATTTATGTGCTGTGGATACTCACAACCTAGCTTTCCGTGACCACAAAAAAAATCTTCTCACTGTCTTGCGAGGTCCGATGTTTATTCTCAGAATCACTGGGATTGAAGAAATTGACGATTAAAAAGTGAAAGTCGCCCAGTCATAACTTGCAAATTCGCGGGCCGTTGGCATTTTTGTACCACGGGTGACGGGCTTTTCCCCCACAAATAACAGTGGTATGGCAATCATGCCTTATAATGCAAGCGGCCTATGTAAAAGACACAATGATAAAAGCGAAGGCCAGATGCATTATAATGCATGAAGAATCTTGCTACTCGCCATGGGAACGCCGCCATTGTGTGGAGAGTGCAATTGCTTTTTAAGGCAAGTCACGCGGTTCCAACCATTAGGTTTGGAGTTCAGTCACCATTAATTTTACATCCCTATGCATGCTACCTCATCGGTGGCGGGGGCGCGCAATTCAAACATTTGAACGGCATTCACTCGCGAAGCGCTGCCACTAGCAAAACTGTCTGGGGACTATAGTAGTTCATGATATTTTGGGTAAGTTTTTAGCTACACGAAAAGGAGTTCACTTCACAAATTTTCCTGTGCTACGTTAAATGTACATTGCCCCGAAATCTGCCGTACCAAAACTAGAGGTCATTAGATTATACAGGAGTGTTGTAAAGAGAATGTTGACTTCTGGTTTTGGTTACCAGAACTAACGTAACAACTCTCAAGTAAACGTCTGAGGGTAGTGATAGTTTAGACCAACCCTATATAGGATGAAATCTTTCTAATCCAACATTCTAAAGCAACCAGACTTTAAAAGAGTTGAGAATATCCAAATGTTTTAATACACAAAAAGTTTTTTTTTGAAGAGGGCAGGGCTGGAAAATTGAGGGAAATCATGGGGTAAAACAGACAAGGTTCACAACTTCTGAAAATCGCCAAAAATCGGCAACCTTTCTCTGCCCTGAAAGACAACCAAAAACCCTAAACCAAATCGTGAAACTTGCCTACAAAATCGATAAAACTAATATTCCTTCCTGAAAACAGGGTTAATAACCAGGACAAAACGAACGTGGGTGTTGTTGAAAAAGGGAAGAATTTGGCGAGTTAAAATACACCCGTTTTCGATGAAGACGCCATCTTGAAAGGCCTGAACTACTTTTGGTAACCCATCCCCGATTGGGGCCAAAAAGTTTGAGCCAACCAAGGGGCATTCCGATTGATAAAGACATGTTTTGGCAAAGAAAGATATAATAGAATACCCACACACGCTAGGACTACGCAGCTGCACACCCCAAGCCTCACCGTGAGTATTTTATCTTTATCGGTAGCTTGAATTTACTATTTGCTAAAGTAGACGATTTCCTCTCAATTTTGGACTATTTAAAAACGAAAATGTGTTCTAAAGCAAGGCCATTGGATAGACGAAGGGTATTTTCTGAAGTTGAGGTAATCGCTTTTGGGGTGATTTAAGTATTTAATTGCCCACATGACCAGTAAACCATGTAGGGGCCTAAACTACACACTTTTGCCGTCTGAACATGTTAATAAGGTTTATCCGTAAACAATGTGTTACTTTCCTATTGGCAATGGGAACTCAAAAACCTTCAAATTTGAGTCCTGTTATTAAACAAAAATTCACAAAAAGAATCTAAAGCTGTAGGATTTACTTTATTAACATCTTTATCTCTGTCAAAGGTACCGAGATAAACAAATAGACTGAGACTGGTTTTTGGGGGCATTTATTTTGAGTCGACATGAGCCGCTTTTCGCCTTCTGCTATGCAGCTCCAACCAGCCCGGCCCCGTGGTCCGTCCTGTCGTTGGTAATAATCACACATTTATTTTTAAAAAACACTTAAAAAAAAAATGATAACTTTGTAAAATTGTAAAACAGTAAAGTTTTATTATATATATATATTTACTTGTTTCCTACATAAATTATTACATATCGATGTCTTGTCACAAGAAGCTTACTACAGAATTAAGACAGGGCCACCGCACGCAAATATTACTCTGTTACTCTGGCCATGTGCCACTTCGCGGGGGCCGACTCCGTCGGCTCCACTGTGCAAAATTGTAATGTAAAATCCATTCGCAATGTACATTATTTTGAAAACTTAACAAAAGCAAACTTAAGAATTTGTCTAAACTTTGAATAGGCCTACCCAAAAAAATTAGCATTACGGTTGAATCGAAATTACATATGAAAATGCCGGTAGTGATAGAAGTCTAACAGAGTTTTCCGTGTGCGATGCGCGGTGTGTGACTATGTGTGGGCCGTGATTCAAGCAGCAATCGATGACCACCAAGTTTGCCTCCATGTCCAGCATGTCCATTATATCTCAGATTGCGTTGTTCCACGAAAAGGTCTCTTTTCTTACTAATATTTAACAATGAAACTCAAATATGAAGTTGTGAAATTGCTACTCATACTGGGGGATTAATAGTCGGCTGCTTCATTATACGTAGCCTTGTTCAAGGCGCTTCTACCAACTTCATTCCTCGGTTCACACGTCTGATATGTCATATAGTGGAGCATATCCTCTCCTAAAAATGGCAAGAATTCACTCTATTAACCCTACCCTGACCGGGCGGTTTTGCCGTGAACATCGGCCAAAATGCAACGCGGTGCAATCTATTTTTATTTTTATGGCCCAGATGCAATGAGAAACAAATTTGCGTTTCATTGCATCTCGGACGTTTCCCCGGGACAAGAATAAGTGCATACAGTCGTAACGGCCCAGATGCAACGAGGAACATCGCGTCATTTTCCGGGAAGACGTCCCAGATGCAACGAGGAACATCGCGTCATTTTCCGGGAAGACGTCCCAGATGCAACGAGGAACATCGCGTCATTTTCCGGGAAGACGTCCCAGATGCAATGAGGTGCAATGAGAGTCATTTGCGCGACAAAAAATAGTTGTTGACGGCCGAGAGGCAACGAGAAAACTTTGGGTTTCATGCAAATAGTTTGTTTGAATCTGACTTGCTCTACTTTTTTGCAATATCTAGCGGTAAACGCCCAGATGCAACGAGGAACATCGCGTCATTTTCCGGGAAGACGACCCAGGTGCAACGAGGAAAATCACGTCATTTTCCGAAAAGACGTCCCAGAGGCAACGAAGGAACATCGCATATTTTCGGGAAACGTCCCAGAGGTCGCATTAGTTTGGTACAATGAAGAAGTCAATTTGCGCGACCCAAAAATTAGTTGTGGCCGGCCGAGAGGCAACGAGAACAGTTTCGCACTCGGTACAACGTTTCGTTCCACCTCATTGTCCCTGGTGGGGGTTAGGGTTAATACCTATTTGAGCGTCTCCTATTTCCATGGCGTATGTTCCATGCTTCCTCAAGTTAGCAAGTTCAATAAGTTCAACTAACTCAGGCAGAACTCTCGCTCTGAGTAGAAAACCCGCACTCGACCACAACAGGGGTTGTGGTTTTATGTCTATAGACATAGGAATCCTGAATCCAGCCACGTGTGTGAACAACAGACCACCAGGCAGAGTGTACCCTTTTTTTCCTTATTTAATCTGTCTCTAGACAGGTTAGCCCTTAAAAAACACAATGTTCAAAATAATTGAGAATAAATGTTAATTATGCAGTACAGTGTATGAGTGTTTAAAAAAATAAACAAGTTTGGTCGGTCTTAGCGACAGCCCTTGATCAAGGCTACATTATATACGGTGAATGAATGAAAGTTGTTGATTGTTTGAAAAAACTGGGAGAAAATTGAAGGGTGAATTTTGGGGTTTTCCCAGGGGGTTAGTCCAACTCCATTAGTTGCTTCCTTTGGCTGCTGCACGCTACATCTTTCGGTAGTTAGCAGCTGACGAAAGTTTGAATTTTTCTGGTGATTTTTGAGGGGATAATTTGTGTTACCTTTCATAAAAAAACAAAAAGATTACTTGGTATAAAATATAATTCATGGACAACAACCTTGTATAATTGATCATAATAATTACAAATAAAATTTGAAAACAATCCTCAATATAAGTTTTGGTTTCTACGCGTTTGAGTGATGTCTCATTGACAGTGCACGGAAACAAATTGATTGATCGTCAACGTGTGTGGTGCTCTTGCCCCTTTTTTCCACCACCCCATGCATCCTTTGCAGTTTCTATCTACGATAAACCATGGAGCCTAGAAATCGAAGGAGTGTGGGACCTGGCACTCTAATCCGGTGAAGTGGTACTTGAGCCGGTTAAGCTTTTGTTAAGGTCGAAGATCTGAATTGCGAAGGCCACTTGACATGGCTTTTATGTACATGATGGTTATGCGCCTCTTCCACGCTTTAGCACTCATCACTCCAAAACATATTTGACATAGTGCCGTGACCTTTCACTGGTGAACCGGAAGCCCGGTAGAAGAAATGGGTTTTTGGTCACTCGCTGTAGCAACAGAAACTTACGGCATCCATTTTCAAAGTGTCCACCATGTTTCCCTGATAAAATTTACGAAAACCGATCGAATTTGCGAAATTCTATTCCAAGTTACGGCGATCTACTTGACCGCCATTTGTTCAGTTATTATGAAATATAGCCATATTTCATACCATTAATTATTGGCGTTTTGCGGGGGTGCACACGGGGGGTTTAGAGTAAATGGAGAATGATCGCAAACAGTTTTCCCATTGTATGGTTAATTATTATTCACAATGTGCCCAGGAATGGTGCGATTTTCCTCACCAGGGGAAAACAAATAAAATACAGGGAAAGTAGTTCGTATTTAGGAATATAATTTGGGCTTCTAATCTAAGACTATGGCAAGTTTGATTATGACATTATTGTAAACTAACATTAGCACTCTTGCTAGTGTAGCCACGGAGTTTTGCGCGATCGGCAAAACGTGCAAAAAAATCGCGAGTTTTTGGTAATACACATTTTGGTGGTCCATCGCGAATTTTCATGATTTGTAAAAAAAACACCTTTTTAATGTTAATTTGCCAATACACAAACACAAAGTGATTATTAAATCATTATTATGCAAACGTCGGCGAAACTTGATGACTCACAAAGCTTCTAATAAGTGCACAATATAGTCCAATGTTAAATAATCCTAGCATAGAACTCTACCTCTAACCTTGATTAGTTGAACACGGATGACCTACCTATTTTCCAGGTATTAATTGAGCCCGATTTGGTGTATTTCCAACTATCAATGCTCGGTATCGGGTCTTTGTTCATATTGGTTATCCATGGATAATTAAGCTCTTCGATTAACAATTCTGACTTGGCCGCGGTAGAAGGTATTTTCCCGGACGGGTAATCGGTAGGGATGCGGAATGAGGAGGAAAAAATCCAACTTCCCCACCTTAAGGGCCGGTGGGGGAGGAGAAGTGGAAACCCGTCACGCGACACGTCATCCGAGACCGGGTCCGGGGATTCCCCAATCCAACGTGCGAAAGTAAATTATTCTCGGGGATGTATGCAAAGGCCTCATCCCGCGGCAGCGGCCATCTACAGCTGATTCAAATCTTTTATCGGAATCAGCAAGGGAAAATAACAGGTGGTATGAGTGGCTTTCTTGTAATTTTTCAGCGAGAACAGTAAGAAATAGATGTCATCACTTTGGAAGTTTTGAGTATTGTTTTTTGAAAGCTTTTTCCGTGTTCCTGGTTTGATTCGTAGGGCACATATATTAAAGGAAGCATTTTCGCGATTTTTGACTTTAAAAATCGCGCATTTTGCGCATTTTCAAATCCGGGCCGCGCAGTTTGCCATTTTAAATCGCGCAAAACTCCGTTGCCTATGCTAGGGCTAGGAAGGCCTTGATTTATGTATCTATCGTGGTAGTGTCTATAGCCGGGAGCGGACATCGCTGTAGTTCAACAAATCTGCTTGGCAACGGGCATGGCAACAACGTGCATAATTCGATTCGTCGCTGCACACATAGTGTCATTCGATGTGCAGTGAACTTAAAAAGCAATTTGCGCAGTTTGTTTTTCACCGCGATTCGGGGATTCCCTGGGCTTCCCCTTTGTTTTCACCGCGATGTGACGTCAGCCCGTTCCCGGCTATAGTATGATCGAAATTGGGCTAGAACTGCTGTTTTTTGAAATGACGTGTCGCGTGTCGGTTCCATGAGCAATGCCAATTTGTGTGACATGATCACTGAACGCGAAGCTTCGAATCTCAGCTTTGAAAATCGATAATTTCTCCTTTCATCGCTGGTTTGCTCCTACCCATCATGTTACAATAGAGGCAAGGATGGTCCACACCCTTTTATTTTAATAGCTCCAATGGATAACAAGTCTTAGGTCTAAGAGTTTAGACTTAGTCCTTTCTCATGTCTAATGATTCATCCAATCCGCAATCCAAATGCATGAATCTCATAAGACCCGCTGTTTACTAGGAAGCCACACAAGCCGTTAAAGACAGCAAACGTGACTTTTTATTATAATGCGTTGTCCCGTTATTATAATGATGATCACTCAACCGTAGAAGTGTGACCGCAACACAACACAATTGTTTAGCGCACAACGATGCAAAGCATGTTATTGATCAGTTGATCTTTACATTTAACCCGACTCTGGCGAATCGACATGCATATGACCAGTTCTTGAGCCGAATCTATACCCACTTACCGCTTTATTTACTAGACGTAAAAAATGCAAATATCCCTAAACAGAAATAACTGGGGGCAATGCAAAATATCCTAAAAAGAAAATAACTCGGGGAACAACGGGCGGGGTGGTTGGGAGGGGAAATGCACACTGCTCATTTGTATTTATGGACTATAAATAAGTGTCAAAAGGAAATTCTTGATCATGATGCTATTTATTATTACCCAATCCCTTTTATTTTAACTTTTGAAATTAGGTTTATACTAGGCCCATTTATTCAATGAATATAAAGGCCTGGCCCGATCGCTAATAACCTCGTCCCCAGGGATCCCAGATTTTACCGGAAGTGGTCAACATTTTGGTATCAGAAGAAAGCCTCGTATTTTTCCATGTAACCCGGTGAAATCGTAGTGCCCAAGGATGTTTGCTTGGGAAGTAATGAAGCGAAAATGTACCCCACTTTGGTCTGACCAATATTATTTTACACAGAACTCTATATGGGCTTCGAAATCAACTTTTTCTGCTCTTAGATTAAAACGCATTGAAATATCGGCGCGAAACTTTACAGGTGGGGTTTTTTTGGGTGAAGCCAATCTTCAAAGATGAAAACTCCATATCCTTAATCGGGCCATCCCCCTTGTAAAACAACAAAGCTAAAAATAAATATATTTTTTTTTTTTTTTTTAATTACATGTAAATGAAACCAGAGGGTCGCCATTAGCTAAACACTGTACATATCATTGAACTGCCCTCTGGTTTCAGAACGGAGGCCATTGCAGAAAATGAACAATAATAAAACCAGTATTTCCTCCTCATTTACAACAACAAAAGCAGTTTACCTGAAAATTTCTATGATACCCGCCGAATCTCACCATACCTTCTCTTCCATATGCTGCGTTCAGGCTTGAAAAAAAGCAACAAATACGATTTTGGAGAATTTATGGGCAACAGCAGAATCACATTTTTTCGTCTAAGTCCCAACCAGCGGATGAGCATACAGGTTTAAAGGTAACACCCTGGTCATACAAGGGTCATACACGTGACAAACTCCGAGTAATTTTGGTATTGTTTGGAGTGTTAACGCGACTCAAACGTGTTCGCTGGGTTTCGGGCCAGGACATTGTAAACGCACGTTAGTATCACGGGCAGTCGTTTTATATGAAGATAATCAAGATTTTTTTGGTGCTATTTTGGTGCAGAGAAGTAGTAACATGAAATCTTTTCTGAATGGACGATAGGATGGTAGATTTTTATTTTAAACTAGAAACATTGGAGTCGCTCACAATTTAAATAAACAGTAATTGTTTGATCATGTCATAAATCCATTGCCAGGAGCTAGACTCTATCCCACGGGCGTAGTGATTTTGAAAAGGAAATCTAAATGTCCAATTGGAGATAAGATGAAATTAACTTTATCAAAAAGCACTTTTAACAGTTTAGGTTTACTGTTAGTTGAGTTTCCACAAAAAATATGAAAAAATTCGATTCCATCCATTTCCAGCTACTTTTTGCTTTTTAAAAAAAAAAGTGGTAGATATAGCTTTGGACATAAAAAGTAGGGTCTCTGGACCTGAAAATGGTCCTGAAAATGAGGGCCTTAGAGGCGGCACAACCCCATAACTTCATCCCGATGTGGAGACCCCCCCCCCCCCCCCCCGAGAATGCCGTGAGGCTTATGGAAAGGATCCAAATTTTGTCCCCTCCGAAATTCTTTCTGTTCCTTATACCCCACCCCCCACCCCACCCCCATTGTGAAGGTTTGTTAATGGTTATGCCACTGTTTTTTATACTATCAGATCAGCAACTGCAATTTGAATTTATTTTATTAAGTAAAATATGTGCGAAAATCACAAATACCTTGCGGGGCGATATGACGATGCCCATTTATTTTCGTAAACGGCTGGTAAAAGATACATACGTTCAATAATAATACGAACGTCATACACGTTCATCACGCCAAACAAGACCAAATGAGCGCGTTCCTTGTTTGAGTTCAATACGCCGTGGGAAAGCTCTAGCTACCTGACAAGTCAAAGGTCAAAAATTGGGGAATATGTAAACATCTGGTGAAACACTTCTCTCGAGTAATTCGGAAGGCCCTATTTTACATAAATTTTATCGCCCTGGACGGACATATCAAAAAGTGAATGGTTAACAGGTTGATGGACGAGTATCTCTAGAGCACACAAGTGGAATGTTATTTGGACAATATAGTTTTAGGTAAGTGTACAGAAGTATGAAAAGGCGGCACTTCGCAAATTTCGATCTGTTCAGGTTATACGTACATTTCCCGTTACCAGCGGGTACCAAAACCAGAGTCAGTAGATGATAACGGAGAGTGTAAACGATAATGTGACTCTGGTTTGGTTATCCAGAACTAGGCCAAAGGTCTAAATGGGCCCGATAACACTTCACTTCGATAGTGTAAGACTTGCAAAGTTTCATGGGGTTCACATCAGCAAAACATAAAAATTTGTTAAAATATTTTGGTCCATATATCACAAAAATCATGAACTTCCTTAGATCAGCAAAACGTAGAGTCGCGTTGGAGCGCGGGCTAATGGTCACCCCGGGCGGCGGGACTTGGTGGGTTACTGACGGAATAATCCCGTGTTAGTGCGCATGTAATAGTGTAGTTTAGGACCATAACCCTATATAGGGATGAAATCTTTCAATCTCATTCTGAAGCAACCAGACTAGATTAGATAGCTCCCGTTAACACTTTCAAACAAGGTTAAATTTTTGGAGAGGGCAGGGATTGAAAAATGAGGGAAAATAGGGGGTAAAAACAGACAAGGTACCAACTTTGAAAATAGCTGAAAATCGACCGAAATCGGCAACATTTCTGCCCTGAAAAGACACCAAATATGTAAAAAAAATAATAAAAAACTTAATACATCGATAAAATAATATTCGTTACTGAAAACCAGGGTTAATATTGAAAAAAAAGTGGATTTGTAGAAAAAAGGGGAGAATTTGCGAGTAAAAACGCCCTCGTTCGAAAGTGAAGACACCATTTTAAAATGGCCGCACTACTTCTGGTAACCTATACTGATTGGCCCAAAAGTTAGAGGGACAACCAAGGGGCATTCCGATGGGTAAAAAGCGGTGTTTTGGCATGAATACGCACACGCACGCTAGATTGCGCGGTGCAAGCCTCACCGGGAGTGTTTACGCTTATCGGAGCTCGAAAATGGATTTTGTGACAATTTTCCTTCAATTTAAGGACTATTTTTTTAAACAAAAATGTCTGTTTAACGCAGCAGTGGATAGAAGAGGGTTTTCTAAGGTGAGGGATCGAATTTAGAGTGATGTAAGCCAGTATTTAACCAGTATAAATATGTAGGGTCCTAACACTACACTTTGGCCGTGCGCATCATGTGCTTGAATGGCCTAATCAATCACTCCCTGTGCTTTGTAAGGGGGGACCAACCTCATTATAATAACAAGCAACGTTTTGCTGTCTTTAACGGCTTGTCACACACACACACAAGGTGAGTTGCAATACATTCCGATGATATGCAATACACGATCAAACAATCATGTGCATGGTTAGTGCTTGCTGCCAAGCTGGTGCGTAAATGTAGCCGTCAACGTAGCGTTGACGTCGTCCGTACCTACCTCTACACGCTACGTGCCTTTATCTATTTGAAAAACGGGATGGGTGCGCAGCCGATACGATCGGATAAGCAAATCCAGAATCAGTATAAATACAGCACTTATGAAAATATTACTTGATGTAGTCCTAAATATTTTCTATCTCGCACGTGTTTCCTTGACGATTTTCCATTCATGGCTAACAACCTGTTTTGAAACGGATTTTTCTTAACGTTAAAAATCCCAATTTAAAACATGCAGTCGCCCCACTAGACCAGTGCGTCGCTGATGGTCACGGTTCCTATTTTTCTTTAGAGTAGGCACGAGCACGCTTATTTTCGCGGATACCAATAAAATTACGAACATACACCCGGAAGTCATGGACGTGGGAGACGACTGTGTTTAGCTTCAATTTTTCGATCACTTCGTGCCCTTTTAGGGCCAACATTTAACGGATGTACGCATGAGCTGTGCACCGTTTGTATTTTTAAAATCGAAGCTAGTAGGGATGCTAAGACATCAGAGTTTTCATATAGCAGGATTTCGTGTGCTAGAGGACCGTAAGTATACCAAAATTCTTGACTTTGGGACATATGGTGGACGGGATCCCGTTTTTTTTACTATCTGCCTCGAGGCTTTGTAGGAAGATAGTAGGGGCTCTCGTAGCGGAAAAGCAGAGCAACATCGGGCTAGCGTAAATGGCTTGCCAGCATGCAAGCATTAGCCCTGCCACATTGCCAGGCTGCAGTGTCGAATCAATGAAGGCCTACGCCCTTTTTTGATACAAACTATACAGCACCATCGGAGACTACTGAGCACATTCACACGCAAAAAGCTAAAGGACGCAGAATTTAAATACAGTTCATACGGGTGAGGATTTCCGACTCCGTTATTCAGATTATGGTTTCTGACAGAATGAATTAGACTCAGGTGGTTTAAGTGAACACAGCCACTAATTTTTTGTCAATCGAACGATGACACAGCTTCCTTAAAACGACGCCATACTTGTTGTGGAAACACGCATGACGTAATGCATGGGGCCTATTTTGAACAGAGAGGGCGTAAAAAGGACAACAGAGGGAATCAGTAGAGCCGGTAATGAAATTCCTAAATTTACGTGTACAAAGAAAAAAATCCTAAATTTTCAGACCGCATTGAATTTGAGAAGAAAAACGAAGACTATTTTCTTCATTCAAAACCGTTGCGTTCGAGATTCTTCAGGTGGCTAGATTTGTTTTTTTGTGGTTGTTTGCTGAATCCAATGATTAAAGGTGCTCAGCTCCGCTTGATTACAACATATATTTTTTCCGTGTTTCGTGAAAGCCAATAGTCAAATACTTAATTCCACAAATTTCGTTTGAATCGGACATACCGTTAATGTGAGTAATTAAGTGTTCATCATCATCGTCGTCAATCATCTTCATCGTCGTCATCATCCATTAGCATCATCGTCCGTCTTCGTCGTCAATCAGCGTCATCACAATCATCATCGTACTTCAACTTCATCATCATCATGCATCATTATCGGGGGGGGCGGGGCACTCACATTATTAAATGGATATGGGTGCAGGCTGCGCTTCAAACCCAGGGCTTCGTGACAGAGGACTGCAACAAATAGGGGTCTTTGGGTGAGAGAAAGACAAAAAACAGCCAAATTGCCCTGCGTAAAATGGCCCCAAAATAGGGGCTTTCCGAGTGACAATGTTAAAATTTTTTCATAAATATATGGGTCTTCGGGTGAAACATACAAACAAATATGGGGTGTTCGGGTGGTGACAACGAATGCTGAAAAGGGGGGTCTAACAGCCTACATCGCGGCTTTCATATGGAGTGCACCCCGGCATCATCATCTTCATCTTCATCGTCGTCGCCGTCGTCATCACCACACACCATCATCCTCATCATATTCTCTTCGTCATAGTGGGGCCCAGACCTCCGTTCGCTGTGAATCTTTATTCCAACGTTCCATTCTGGGGTGATGATATCTGATATTGGAGGAAGTCTTTGCCTCTTTTGGCTCTCCACCCGCGGAAAACCAGAAAATCAAGTAGGAATTGGACTATGTAGATTTCAAAAATAAGTGGAGACCATCATTACAATGGATTTAGGCCGCGCCATTCCACCGTGATAGGTGGAGGAATTATTTTTAAATGGCCACAGGTAAAAAAGTTTATGATACTCCTGTTTCACTTGAATATCAGTATGAAAACACCAGTCATTTATTCTAAGTGACCGGAGGATATATTTTTTATGAATACGAAATTTCTCTCAAATTGCACAGACGATTGTAGACCACCTACCAGACGTTCCGAGTTTTCTTTGTACAAACAGTTTACAAAATAAAACAGTGCAAACCTTGTTTTGAACTTAGCTGCTATCGAATTGTGTCCCTCATGCGACACCCGTGCTTTGACGTTCTGTCGTGCACGAGCAGAAAGTACTACAATCCATCATATTATTAATAAAGACCGGTATTTGGCTTATTCCACTATCAGGTGTGATCTCATACTTGGAAAGACCCGTCCAAATATGTCAAAAAACAGAGTTCGAAAAATTGGGGCCGCTCTTTCTGGAAATCTCCTCATGTCTCTTTAAACGTTATTTGAACATAATACTTTTGAGTTTTGACACTGCAAAATACCATTTATCACAGCATTGGAGAAATAAAGCATTCTTTTATCGATGCACACATAACACAATTAAAGATTTTGGTCATCAAAAATGGGCCAACCTTGTATTAAGAGATTAGCGCAAAACGGATTTGACACCCCGGACAACAATGGCATAAGTCCTTCAATTATTAACAGACCATAGTATAACTGAATGCATCAGTTTCCAGTAAGCCGATTCTGTAAAGGAACTTTGTACCATGGTCACAATATGTTTTGTAATGGCAACAAACGCCTAGTCTCTGAATAATCGCCGATTGAAACCACAGGAAGTTGCATTTTGCCCTGCGCAATATGGCTTCACTTTATTGTCAAAGTTAAAGGAATTTTGTATAACAATAGAACATCTGTGTGGAATATGTTCACCGGCAGGTGTATGCATTATTTCCCGCCATATTGCGAAGGGCAGAAAGCTACGTCCTGTTGTTTCAATCGGCGACTCAGACCCGCTATCCATGTGTAGAGGTCAGTGATTTCATGCAATGTCCAACGAAATAACCGGGGAGCTAGCAGACATTTGTAACCTTTATCAAGTACATTTAGGTATGAGTGATTAAATTTGTTGACAGACTGACAGTGACCCCTGAAACGTGATTCTTAAGTGTCGCAAATGGTACCTTAAAGGCACTATCAGTGATTTGCTAAATCATAAAATCGGAAAAATCTTCACAAATCAGATTTTTGCATGTCTGTAACAAGTACGAGTACTCTAACATACCATGCAAATGTTAAGACCAGAAGCAACCTAATAAGCACAGAATCCGATATTTTAGCCACTGTCCGAACGGACACTTACTACAACACGTAATTCAATGGAGAGTCAAATCTTTGAAGACTGCCGTTTTCTTCCTTTTCTGGAAATTCTTCAGTTGCAAAAAAATAACTTATGAGAATTATACAGACTTAACCTTCGATTTTAAGCTATTACTGCAAATTTCAAATATTTTGACTCTTTCGGGTGAATCACTGATAGTGTCTTTAAGGAGAGGGGGCCAAAACAAAGTTTGTACATGGGTCAAATTTTTTAATTGATCCAATCATGTTGAAAAGTATATACCATGTTATTTTTCTAACCACAAGGATTCATATAAGGCATAGTTTGTATACTATAATACAACCTCAAGTTTCAGAGCACTAGGCTAGAAACAGCAAAATGATCGATTTTTGTTTATGATGACCTAACCCAATAATTTCTGGAGGCTAAGCAAAATTTCGTGCAGTGGCATTTTCTAGAAATCCAATATGGGTGCTACCACTTTCAAATTCATTCAAACGGCCATAATTTTATGCTCTATATCGAACTTATAAGCACGAGTAGTCTGGACGGGTTATTGATGTGATTTGTTCACATTACCATCAAAACCAGTTCATGGCCACCCCGAAATCCCGAAATCATTCAATTGACCATAACCAGGCCCGTACGCAGGGGAGGTGCGGTCGCACCCCCCAAAAAAACCCACAAGAGGGGCAAAAGGTTCACTTTTTGCTGAAAATTTCCCTTAACTCACCAAGTATTTGTGATGGAGGCATAATTCTCTATACCCAGTAGAAACTCAGATCTGACATTCAAGTGTGTTAACATGCTTACCAGTCAAGATGACAGCCAAAATGACTTTTAAGATCTTTAAAATCTACAAATTGTTATATTTTAAATATATTGCAGTCATTTTGAATTGTAAGCATGTTGTCAAAAACAAAATACCAGGTACGAGTTTGTAATGTTCCAAACAACAGGGCATCGCAGCTTTAAGCTGTGGACTATAACTAAATACAATACAGATGTTTCGCATGTATAGGTTTAAAGAATGTAAAAAGCTGACATATGGCCCCATTTGTAACATTATTGCATGTTAACGAAACAAATATGCTAGGTGTAAGTGATGTCAAATGGGCAAATACTGAGTACAGACTTAAATTTACAAACCTTTCGAATAATAATGATGTTGATGGGTGGAACTACACTACAGATATAATATAGAGTTTTAACATGACTGTTTTGGCTGCCTATCTTGTAATTTGGAAAATGTCGATTACAGGGCAGTGCGACGATAGGTACTTATACGTTACTGCACCAAATAATACATACGTCACCGGATATACCAAGAATACAAAAAAAATATAAAGTCCTCTTTGGGATGCCTCTATTTTGAGATGAGAAAGGATACTATCAGAACTAATGCCAAACAACAATATAAACAAATAATGTGTCGAAAATTTTGATTTAGTGTCGAAATTAAATTGTTGGAAAAAAATATCACCGATGAGTCATATATTTTCTTAATGAATTAATATCTTTTATTTGAAAATGATATCAAAAATCCGCACATAGATTTTGTTGATAGCTTTAAAACTCTATACGTATATATCTACAAGTACGGACATACGTCATAATTTCCCACATGCAATGCCATTTTTTTTAAAGTAACACCCGAGACAGTTGATTTTCAGTTCTGAAGGCTGCAATCTTCAACTACATACTTTCGTGAATCAAAACAAAATGTGCAACGGTTGCAGATGATCTTGACCTTGTTAAAGTCACTGAATCATAGATTTGTTGTTGTTTTAATAAAAAAATCTAATATACATCCAAATGTTGAAAAAATGAAAGAAAATGATTAAAAAATACGGCCCAGATATGACCCAATTTTGTAAAGCACAACATCCTTCTTCAATCATTCCATGGATGCACATTAAAGAGACACTGTCACATTTGAAAAAATGGCGCTCCTCAAGATTTTTCAAATCGTATATTTTTTTTTTGCATGGTTGTAAAGCGTTTATAATCAAAGCCCTCACCCCCGAATGATAAGACCAAATCACGTTTTAGGGGTAAACGGAACGATGTTGTAATTTTTGCGTCGCCGGCCGACGCGAAATTCAGCAGACGCCGAAAATGCCGTTTACACAAAGACATGCCCTGTTTCCACGCTAGCAACTGTTTGAGAAACCGTCTATAACTTTGTGTTTTAATACATGAGTACGAGTCAAAAATCATCATGTATATACACATTTGTTGATTAAATAGGAAAACTTAAGTGTTGGCCTACAAATTACCTGTATCTTTATTTTCATATCAATGGCCCTATCTGTTATTTTGGGTATGTTATTTTTATGTGTAAAATAATATCCTGTTCTTTCCAATGGCCTAGACTATCATTTGAGAGCAAATTGAAGAAATTTGATATTTTTGAAAATGTGCCAGTGCCTCTTTAAGCAAGAATACAGTCATGTACGATATACGGGGCATAGTAGCATTAATGAAAGTAATGTGACCCATGCTTTTTTGTTTAATTTGATTCATGTGAATATAGCCAATCTCCTTCATTTATCTTCAAGAATTTAACGTTCACACAATGTCTCACCCAATTAATCCTGAGGTGTAAATGAAGGTTTCAACGACACTAATCCAGTATAGATACCAGAGTTATGTCATTTAAAGGGACTAAACTCTTTGCAATATCCAAACAAAAAGAAGTTTGTCTCACCTTGCTCTGCTGTGCAACAGTGCTTGGTGTTTGGATTTGCCATATCAGTTGGCACATTGGTATAATTAAATTCATTGATTCTCTGTAGTTGAATAATCACGAAATGTAGCATTAAGTTGACAAGGCACCAGATATTTTTGATAGTGTAAACAGTTCTCACACACAAGTTTAAAAGAGACATGAGAATGTCCAGAAAGAGCGCCCCCAATTTTTCTCGAACCTAGGTTTTTTTTAGCATATTTGGAATGCTTCCAAGGTATTAGATCACAACCTGAAGTGATAGCCGAATACGCGTCTTTTATGTTAATCTATGATATTTTAATAGTTTTCTTCGTCCGTGCACGACATTATGTCGTGCACGACCCAAGTCAAAGAAATGGTTTTCGATTGGGAAAGCTTAGCGATAGCATGCAAGTTCAAAACAAGGTTTGCGGTTTTCTTTTGCACCTGTTGTCCAATACACCTTCCAAACTTTCTCTGGTAGGTGGTTAACAACCGATCCAGTGAAATTTGAGATAAATTCATGTCCTAAAAATCTCCTCCTGGCACTTTAATTGTGTGGTAAATCCCATAGGAAGGCAAAAAAGTGTGGCTTTACAAATTGGGGGTCATATCTGGCTTATTATTTAATCGATTTTTCATTGTCATTTGGTCACATTTTGGAAGTATATTAGATGTTTTTTATAAACCAAAAACGCACAACAATCACTATGATCTAGTTATTGCATTAAACGTCAATCATCTTTTATCCTTACACATTTTTTTATTCACGTAGTAAGTCTGTTGTAGTGAAAGATTGCAGCATTACATGAGTTTTTTAAAGGTCCATGGCCCGCATATCCTCGGTCCCAGAAGCCCATATTTTACCGTAAGTGTTCAACATTTTGGTATCAGAAGAAAGCTACTATTTTGCTCATTTAACCTACCCCTGTGAGATCTTAGGGCCAAAGGGATTTTTTGGTTTGGGTAATGAGCTCAAATTGTACCCCATTTTGGGGTCGACCATATTTAGTTTACACACAGTACTCTATGGGGCCTTACGAAATCACGTTTTCCGCTCTCACATGAAACGCCTTGAAGTATCGGCGCGAAACTGTAAAGGTGGGTTTTTGGGTGAAGGGTAATCTATCAAGATGAAAACTTCATATTCTAAATCGGCCATCCCCCTTAAATTAAAGACCAAGACATGAAGGTTTTTCTGGGAGGCTTAATTGGCTTAAGTAGTCTAAGGATGTTCCATTTCGTTGGGGTGTCACCATTTTGGGTTTGCCCGGGGGTTTTTGCAGTCTACTGTTTTGTAAATTTTTTGTGTTCCTGGTGTCTTCTTGTTTCATTTCTTTGGGGTTCCTGGTGTCTACTAGTTCCATTTTTGGGTGTTCTTGGTAATCTACTGGTTCCATTTATTTGCTGGTTCCTTGATGTCTAGTTGGTACATTTCTTTGGTTTTCGTTAGTTTAATTTTTTTTCACTAAGGATCTAGTTACTCTAACGTGAAGCTTGTCCCATCCCTGCTTCACTAGTTTTGGGTTCAAATGTCAGATTCTGAAAAACATAATAATGATAAGCTTGGATGATTTTTATCGCAGGATACAAGAATTTTAATTTTATCGTCACAGCTGGCGTTACCCACCCCGCCAACCAACAAACCACAAACAGTACGTTCAACGAATCCCCACGGGCGGTGACCGCACTGTTTATTTTAAATCAACATGCCCAGTGGATACCACTGCAGCCCTAAGCCGGAGGACAATTTGTAAGCACGCCGGCCCCTTTTCTCTCCATTCCATTACCTGCTAATGTGCAATCCAGTGTAGCATCTATTACTCAAAGTGAGATCGGACTAATGCATGGCGTTATGCTTTCAGGCGGGTGATATTTGGTATGAAGGTAGGGGAGAATCCCCCTGCCTCTTGTATTGGTAACGGGTAAAGAGTGAAAAATCACTCAAAAGAATTAATTTTAATTTAGATAAGGCCTTGCTATCCAGCTGATATGGAGCTTAAAGAAGTAGGGGCCTCAATAGCGTCCACCCGAACAAGGAAATTATAAGAAATTCAGGTGTATTTCACTCTCAGTAGGAACTTTACAATATTTCGCATTCTCTGGTCCTTCAGTTCTTCGTAGCGTATAACCAAGTCATTGGCCCATGTCAAAATTTCCAGTGAATCAATTTAAGGTTTCAAATGGAACAAGGTGATCCCAGTGCCATCAGTTGAGTCCGTGACGGAAAAATGGAAAAATTTTCAACTAGGTTTTTTACTGACCATAATGACCAGTTGAACTCACCAGCCAACAGGCCCTGCTGGGGCCCACATGGGTTAAAAATGGGCAAGGTGGGCTTGATGTGGGCTAGGGACTCAAGGGGGCAACCCAGGGTGGATCCATGGGGCTATAAGTGGGTATATTTGGCTTGGTTACAAGTGGGCAACCCCCAAAATGGGTCCATTGTAGGTTATTCAAGGGTCTGTGTGGGATCTAGGACAGGGTTTTCAAGGGTTTTTTGTATAAGGGCCCATGTGGGTGATGTGGGCTGGGCTTAGGTGGGCGAACCCATATGGGCGTGGTCTCAATGACCTGTATTTTTTTCTGCTGTGAAATGCAAATTGTGCTCATAATGGGTATTTTTAAGTATTTTTTAAATAATCATTCTTCAGACAATCCCTATAATAACTGTATCTATTTACTTTTCATCCACTTACCATTTTGGCGACACCTTTTAGAGAAGGATTGTGTACTGACTGTAACATTTTGAAAACCACCAATGAGCCATCAGATTAATTAAAAATAAACCTTTCTTAAAATAAACTAAGTAATTCTTGTTCATTGCCCTTCAGCTATTATTCCCATATTTTGGGAGATGTGTAGCTGACGAAACAACAAAACATTAATTTTGTGTGTTGTTACCCAATTGGGGCCACTAATGTTCACATGCAAGAGGGCTGCAATAAAATCAATTTGAATTTGCCCATATTGGGCCCATGAAAGCCCTATGGCCCCAATTGAACCTGTATGGGTTACAACTAGGGCGAGACCATAACGGACCCCAGAAAGCGATAACCTATGAGGGAACACACACTGTACCCATGTAATAACCACCTTCAAACCAATGGGCAAACCCACATGGGGCCATCGAAGGTCCAGTGGACAAACCCTTAGGCCCCACATGGGGCGAATGAAAACACGATTTGCCCAGGCCCTCATGACGTGCCCACCTAAGACCGTATTTTACCCACTGGAGCCCTCAACTGGAATGTTTGGCTGGGCAAGTTAAGACCATTACAAACATTTGAAACCAGTTAGTTCCGTCACGGAAAGGATGGCACAACTTTCAACTGGGATCAACTGGAAAAATTTTGACCTGGGTGGTCATGGATTGTGGTGGTGTCAAGATTTGTTGAGCTGGGTAAGCGGATCCAGGACCGCGTGTATCCATTATATACGGGCGCTCACATTGGCCCATATTTTTGAGCTGGAGCGGATTGGGAACAGTCAACAAGCCCTACTCGTATTCGCACTGGCTGCGAGATTTGTACTCTCTGTACACGGACCGACGGCTAACGTCCTCCGAAGGACGGGATGTTTTTTTTTTTTGCCCAATTCAAGTGAACCATGAGGAGCGCGGTTCCATCAATAGGTGGTATACAGATCGAATCAAAAGCTACCCGCCGGGATTCGAACCCTGAATTTTTGGATAATTTGCACCACAAAGGCAATGCCACCCTAAAATAAAAAACCAACCGCCACGCTCGCCCTTCAGCTAAAAAATTGGATCATCTTTTAAATAGATAAGATTAATCTTTACGGAATGAAATGTAGGACGAACTCTTTATGTTTGAGTGATATTTTTACTCGCTTGGATATCTAATGAGTTTCACTCTTTTATACCTACTATCTAGACCTTTCCTCTCCGCTGCAAGCCCAACCAAAGTAATTGTAATTGCAGTTTGATGGTGCATATCACGGACTGTTAGACCATTCATGTACATATGATATCAATTAGCATTTAGTCACTGCGCCCAAAATATTTTTGAGTAATAATCGGCTAACCAACTTACTTCCTCAAGCTCATGCATTGTCTTTCGCCCCTATTTCTAAAATGGAACGAACCAATCGTAATTGGCCTCTTTATCCAACCGAACTTACGTTACATCAATACGCTATTAGTGACTAGTGACACTGTTGACCTCTGCGTCGAGTCTAGTCATATGACCAAAACAAAAACCCAGCTGCGCACAGCGAAAAAATAAACATACAGGTCGTGCCAGCGATTGACGAACTAAGAAAATGCGACAGAGCGCAAACACAAAGCACTGAGAAATACCAGTGGAATTTACCGGCGAAAATTGTAGAATTCAACTTGCAAACATGCAGTGACATGGTGGGATTGGAGGGGTCTTATTATTTTCTGGGGGACGTTCACGGGTGATGTGGTGGGTGTGAAACACTGACTCGGGGTGGCAAAAAGTTATTTTTTGTCTTGAGACCAAAAAGTCAACCAGACATATCAGGCGTTTTTAGGTCTGAAAAAACAAAGGTAAGCTTTGTCATGTGTGTGCCAAATCTAACACAAATTGCACTGACAACATCAAAATTGGCACGATATCACGATGAGGAAACTGTCGTGGGTGTGCAAACTCTTGTGTGACACGACTTATAAGTGTCAGGGTTGTATGAATTGGGTTATGCTTATGGGGACAATGAAGAAAAATTGGGAAATTTGAGGATTATGTTTGACATTTGTATGAATTCATGTGTGAAATGTTCAGGCAACGGACACGTTCAAATTAGCTCGTTCACGTAGCGTTGCACTCGTCCGTACCGACTAGAGGAGATAATAGGGCTATCGTAGCGGAAAACAGAGCAACTAGGGCTAGTTCAAATGCTGATGAGTCTGTAGACATCTCATGGCCTGTTTGTGTGGGATTGAGTGGTGTTTTCTACTCAATTGTGTATAATTATCAACATTCATGGGAAAGTGATTTACCTAAATTGTATTCAGTGTATCGAGATTTCACATAACAGGTGTTCCTAAATATGTGAAAAATCTGATTTTGCACTGATGTAAAGCTGTCCATCACAATTCCCTATCTGAAGGATTAAGCTGAGAATTATTTCTTATTGGTACCAAAATCGTGTAATTTCTAATTCCTATAAGAGCAATAGGAAATTCATCCTATGTTTTGTATATGCCAATAAAACCACCTTTGTTTTCACTTTGAGACATTTCTGGTAGCCAAGTAAATGGTAAGAGACTATTTTGTGGTAATCTATATATGGCAGAAAATATGTAATGCCTCAATCTCCGTGCCCCTTTAATATTAATTTATATAGCCTAGAACATTCATTTACTCATTGTTTTAATATTTAATTATTTGTACCTAAGGCTTATTTTTTTTTTGGGGGGGAGGGGGCTTTATTTCCAAAGTGGATACCCTTGTACCCTAACTGTGTGTATTTTCATGGAAGACGAACACCCTAAGTTAAGTATTTTTGTTGATTTTGCTAACCTAAACAGTATTTTGCTTTAATTTGCTATTAAATTCTGTAGCATTGTATGATGCAATATCATTTTACAGCTTCTAGAGTTCTAAACCCTGCGGCAATAAGTATTTTTCCATCAGTCTGAATCAATGTTTTAAAAGATGTTGAGTTTGCCATGCCAACATACCTGTTGAGAGTTGACATAAAACACTGAATTTTGAAAGTTTTCTCAACTAAATCCATTTCAGCAACAATCTATAAGGCTAGTTTGAATATTGCTTTTTTAAAAGGTACATGTATAGGCCTATAATGCTTTTTAGTGGTAAACTCCAAACTCATATCCCCATAGGATAACAAAATTTGATGATCTGGTTCCAATATAGACTACTTTCAATATACCCAGCATTTGGATCTACCCAACATCCAACAAAAGCAATGCCTTAACCTACGTAGTGGCATAAAACAAAACCTTGAATCCCCTCTCTCCCTCAATCCCTCTCCCCCTCCTCTTCCTCCTTCCTCACTCTCTATCTCGCTCTATCCCTCTCTCCCACACCTTCCAAACAAAAAACATTAGTGCTTACCTATGTAGCAATGTTAACCAAATCTTAATTTGCCGTTGCCTCTCATCCACCTCCCCCCTCCTCCCTCCTCCTCTATTTTAAAACCAAATCCTTCCTGGTGTTGGCCTTAGATTTGGTTTCTAAGAGTACGCGCAGCCACTTTAATCAACTCTGAGATAGCCAAGCGTGCATTCGTTTGCCCTTTTAGCGTCGCAAAAAATTCATGAGCGAGTTTCCACTTCTGCATTTAAGCGAATTTGAGCGGCTTGCACAATAGCGTAGAACTTTGATGTTTCTAGGACTAGTCTAAGAAACGCCCTGATTATAATTACTACGCGTCTCACCTTTCACTGCACCCCATTTGTTTGTTTTGCTGTCGTGACATATAGGCTGTTAAAATAACGCGAGACGCATCGTCTCAAGTGAAGACGGACAATTTCTATTTCCCTCTAAAATGGTCCTTTTTCGACATTTTGTCAGGAAAACTAATCGTGACATACCATTTTTTTATTTCGTGTATTTTCAAGGTATCAACTTAGACCTAACATATGTGAAAAGCAGAAAAACGTTCGACCCCTTTGTTCTCTTTTTGGAGGCACTTTATTATCGGTAAATCACATTTTTTTTCCCATAGAGTTTTGCGTGGTAAGAAAAGGTAACATTTGAGTCAATTCTTACAAACTAATAGAAAATATTATTTAAAACAAAAAAACAAGGCATATTTTTTTTATGTCATATTTGTTATCAGCACCAATGAATGTACTATAATCAAATTTTAAAGAAATTCGACGCCCCATTTAAATCATGAGGCCAACACCTTAAAGCCATATCGTCATTTTTTTCAAATTCAAATGCCAATTTTGTCTCTAAATTGCTAGTGTTGGGTCATATCAACACCTTATATTACTTTTCTCTTTGTGAACGAGAGACATTTAAGTATTCTAAAGCAGCACGGCAAAGATGCATTTACGACTGTTTTTAGACCTAAAAGTCGGGATCCTGACTTTATTAGTAAACAAAGCATAAAAAAAATCATAAGTTGATTGCACAAAATAGGCGTGTTACGCTTAGCCACTTACTGGGGTCCTTGACTCTACTGCAACAATTTCCCAATACAAACAGTGCAAAAATGGACTTTCGATAAAAATAGGTGGTGCGATTTGTTTTACAATTGTGAAGACTTCTGATGTGGCTTTAAGTTTGCCCTTCTCCTCGCCTTGACCCCTCCCTCCCTCGAAATGCTAATAACAAGTTAGGGCTATTGTACACTATTCATTGGTTCTATGAGTCTGTAAGAAATGAGGATTAGTCTGTCTACAGTATAATCCTCTTACAGACAGTCTGTCTGTCCTAAACCTTTGCATAATTCATCTAAATCACATTAAAGCGCATACAAAGGGATACGTTCAGAAAAAACATATTTTCACTTAACATCATAATGAGTGCGAGACCAATTAAAAACTGGTTAAAATGTACATGATAGCAATATAATCATAATAAGAATAACAACAATAACAATTTACAAAAAATCTTATGATAATTGACAAAACAAAAAAAAAAAAAAAAAATAACTTACTTCACCACTCAAATCTAGATTATACATGTTATAAATCAATCCTCTTTTGTAATTTTGTTCTATTCTACATGCCATTGAAATATCAATGAAATGTTCAGTAATCTACAGTCAGGCTTTCATTGTATGTAATCAAATGAAAAGGTCATGTCTATTT
This sequence comes from Ophioderma brevispina, assembly GCA_023653785.1. Lineage (NCBI taxonomy): Eukaryota > Metazoa > Echinodermata > Ophiuroidea > Amphilepidida > Ophiodermatidae > Ophioderma > Ophioderma brevispina. The sequence goes on along the minus strand of JAMKCH010036494.1, from coordinate 10,664 downwards.
TTAGACGTGCATGATATCGCTTCAAAGTTCAAGGTCTGTCCAAATAAAGGGCACAAGCACTCATATATGGAGTCATAGACTAAACACAAGGCTTGTCTGTTTTTGTTGACAGGATTGTCATTTTTCCTGCAAAATGAATTGCTCATCCAAATATTTTAGCAAAGATGTATAAAAGTAGTTAGTTTGTGAAGTCCATTTGAATTGTGTAATGCTTATTTTTATTATGTATTTATGAATAATAGCCTTGTGTTGTCTGTGTGGTTTCCCCTTAGAGCTGTTGCCATATAAAGGCAATGACTGCCCATATTTGGAGAATTGTGTTAGGAATTTATTGTGTGGGTGGCCCCTGTGAGATCAGCTGTGGTCAGTAATGGATTTTGCCATGTACTCACTCTGTTGCCCATATGGTCATGCAACCTGTGAAGTGCTTCACATTATATTGATTGACAAACTTGGTTTAGCATGTTGGGTATAATAGGTAGCAGAAGATTGTAATGATCGAAAAGTAACTAAAAAACTTCAATGCCACAGGCGGTTTTTATTGCAGCCAATTTCACCATGGCTTAAATAGTTTAAAAATTGAATTGTACTGAGGGTCCCCCTGTAGTAATTGTGGTATGGGCCAAGTGCCTGTGGAAAGGTCTCCTGACTTTGGTCCACTATAAGCTTGCACATACACCCCCCCCCCCGCAAAAAAAATGGGAAGGGTTGTAAATTCCAATGGGGGGGGGGGAAAATAAAATGTACAAATAATATAGGGGAAAAGAGTTGTGACCATGGGGTTGTGAAAAGTGCAAGGTTGTGTTTCAATATTACTTTTGTTCAAATGGGTTTTGAAGAGTTTTTAATTCCCTTGGGAGGGTCAGAACTTCAACACAATTAAGGTCACACTGATAGTACCCTCCACTTTTATATACACACAATTGACCCCTCGTTTTCTTTAATTGTCCTCACTTCATGGACCCCAGATTTGCAAAAAATTCTAATTCAGAACATTGGTAATTAAAGTGTCCGAGGAGATGATTTTTGGGGATACAAATTTTTCTCATTTGTTTGCACTTGATCCTTGTAGAACACCTACCACAACAAGTTTCGCAAGTTTATTATTGGGATAAAACAAGTAAAAAAGAAAACAGCAAACCTTGAATTTCGACCTTGCCTGACTATCATAATGGTCCCCATAGAACACCGTGACTGTGACCTTTCTGTCGTGGCACGACAGAAAGTACTAAACATCATCTATTACATAAGACACCGTATTCAGCTTATTCACTCAGGTGTGCATCTAATACCATTGGAAAGGGCATTCCAACTTTGCAAAAATAACCCGGGTTTCGAAAAAAATTGGGGGCGGCTTCTTCTGGAATCTCGTGTCTCTTTAAGCATCTGCAGGAGCTTGCCAGATTTTCAAATATATTGGGAGCATATTTTCTGGAAATGCCCGTGTATCCCCTCGTTGGCTTAGGATAGTTTAATGTATGAATAAATTAACGGAAAGAGTTCCATCATTAACCCCCCCTTTTAAAATTATACAGGAAACAAATTCTTTTTATATGAGGCCTACATGAATAAGACCCTACCCTAAAAGGGCCAAAATAAAAAATTGTTTGTTACATTTGAACTTCGAGGAAGGGGGGGGTACAGTTAGAACTCCTGCAAAATTGGAGTACAGACTTTGTTCAAATTTAATAGCTCTTTTCCTTCCCCTTGATAAGGCAAAATTGGTGTAAGCGCCAAGTAGCTGTGTGGTCACTTTCATCATTAAAAAAATAATATGAAAGCAAGACAGTGGGGGCTCCCACTGGTAATTCACCCCATCAGCATTGGGAAGGTGTCAATTTGGGAGCACATCGAGTCATTATTTATGGGTGGGGGGGGTGCCCCAGTGGCGTAGCCAGGGAGGGTGCTCAGGGGCACTAGCCCCCCGTCAAATTTGACAACCTCGTGTAAAATCAGCCTAATATGGAACAAATTTGCCAGCTCAGCCTCCCAGCAATTACAATCCTGGCTATGCCCGGGTGCAGGAGATCACCTTCTTTTGGAAAAAAAAAACTGTTAATTTTATGAGATTTCTCAGTTTAAAAATTCAAGTTTCCCCCCCCCACTCTTTTCTCTTGATAAAAATGCTAATGTTCTCTCCTCTCACTTGCATCTTTTTTGGGTTCCCTCAATCCCCCCCCCCCCCCCCCCCCGGCATTAAAAAATAGCCCCCTGAGGTGTATAACAGGTGAATCGCATTACTTTGAGACACGTATCTTGATTTATCAGTAGTATAATCATAATTGGGTGACTAACTTTTAATGTAATGTGGATGGGCAGGTTGGTGGGTGGGCAGGAGGCGGGATGGGTGGACAGACAGACAGACGGAAGATAGTGTGACAGTTTGACATCACAAATTCTAAGCAGTCCTTCCGGCTTAACTATGGCCCACAAAAATTATTGTCTTGCTCAAATCAATACCATCATAGTTATTGAACAATATGATCAAAATCAGCTTATTGATTTCAGTCCTGGGTATTACTCAATGAACAACCACTAAATTTCCTTATATGGTCAATTTAGGAAATAGTAAGAGCAGCAAGTGAACACACGCAGTGGTAGTGGTTCCTTTAACTATTCCCACGTGCCTTGTTTGCATGCATGGTTGATTGTCACACACATACCAAAAGTTGTCCCGCTACTAATCCATATATGTGGGCATTTGCTAAATATAGGTCTGCTCTAATCATTCCATTGTTATTGTTTGACTGGGCTTATTTTTGGCTGAGCTATTTTTACTATCAGTTCTCTCTCTTTAATATTTTAATGATTAGACAGGAACATAAAATGTGGGCCTTTCTTCCCCAAAAAACAATTAAAATATAAAAGAAGATCAATATTCTGTATAAATCTATATATAGCTTCATACTATCTACATTGGCCCATGAGGTGGTTTTGTCATATATACACCATCCATAAATATACCATACATTTATAATTTCAATTTCATCTCTTCATAACTACCCCATATAGGGGTCCTACATGAGCCATTTGTATATGCTAAATTTTGGTTTGAAAATGATACATTAATTTACTATACACTCCAGATATGATTTTTTTTGTGCTTTGTGTGGATTTTATTTTAGCTTGTGTAAGTGTGTGTTGGTTATTGTGTGTGTGTGTGTGTGTTTTATTTGTTATTGTTTGTTTGAACTGTCATTTAATTTTTAGTATTTATCTGTGTGAACTTTGATTTCAGTTTGTCTGGCTGATCTTGTCTTTATTATAGGCCAGCTGAGATTATCAATTGTGGCTAAAATCACAAAACTTGTTTTTCCTATATTTGTATTCTACAAACCAAACCGTCATCTGGTCGTGACTTTGCACCCATAGCTCTCCGTTGTTGAAGCCATGGAGCACTCAAATACATGTAGCTGTTTAGGACTGCAAACCTTTATATACTTTTTCTCAAAATGTTATTTGAGAACACAAATTCAATTTGACTTGAAAAATCATAAGAAGGTATGATTTATAACTTTTAAAAAAGTCCACTTTACCTTTTGTCTCACTGGAGGGGGGGGGGTACATTTGTCCGAGAAAATAAGAATTGTGCCCTCCTTCCCTCAAATTTTCATGGCCAATCACCTAATATCAAATTCTCACAAATTCACCATAGAGACAAAACCTACTTCCCCACCTCAGGGACTAGGGATGAATATGGGAAAAGAAGAAGAAAGTGGACAGATATCCCTGGGTAGTTTACCACCCTGTGGCTGTGCCACACCGGGAGGGGGGCAGGTTTTTTTGCCCCCAATCTTTTTCTTGCCCCCCCCCCCCCCCCCCCCCCGAAAGAAAATGAAGTGATTTTGGGCAAAGTTCGACGATTTGGGAGCCAAAATCACTACATTCTGGGGAAAATCGACGATTTGGGGCCAAATTGGTTACAAAACTTTTTGATTCTTGCCCCCCCCCCCCCCGAATTTCACTTTTTTCCCCTAAACAATTTACTTTACCCCCCAGAAAACAGGTCTGGCGCCGCACTGTTACCACACCAGGCCTCCTTTTCTTCAGTGCCTAAAATGGGCAAAAACTTTCAACAAAAAAAAGCTTCCAGATAATCATTTTCTCATTCTTTCCATATCATTTAGCAAAAATATGTGAAGCCTTCACCGGGGTTAGGGTATGCCTTTAAAGTCGAATGGTGGTGGTATTTGACCACAACCAAAAAAATTTAAGGTGCATTTATTTATTTTTTTTTAATATCCTGCATCAGAATGGCTCTAAACCTCTTTTATGTCAGCAAAACGAATAATTGCTATCTTTAGAGCTAATGCTGCATACAAATATGCAATATTTTGCTACCTTTTATAGTGTGATTTAATCAGATTTTCTGTGAAAATGCCAATTTTGCTGACCCATGGATGTTATGGTGTCATTGTGATGCCATTAATAGTACTTATTTTGGTATCATGGAAACATATGAAAGCCGGAGGACATAAGTCTGGACACTGGTATCAAATATCATTAACAACAGATGCCTTTGTAACAATGATTACAAAAAACACTTGTAGGCCAAGAAACAAAAAATTGTCTCATAAGACCGCCGCCCCTTTAGGTTTAAAATTGCTTTTTGACCGATATTTTTTTTTGTTTAGGTTTACTCTAATTTTTTTGAAAAAAATTTTCAGAAAAAAATGAGAATTTGTCCCGCGCAGAAGCGGGGCCGAAAAAATAAAAAAAATAGGGCCAAAAATGCATTAAAAAAAAAGAAAACGCATTTCGCATTAGCATTTTCACTTTTCTGAGACAAACTTTTGTTTTTTGGCAGATGGGGGGGGGGGGGGAGGGCCATTCCTTCATCTTTCTCTCTTTATTGTGATGCTCTGAGAACATTGTGTTCTAGACAGGCAAGAAAAATTATGCATAAATTGCAGATGTTTTTGTGCCTATGCATGAAAAAAGCGCCTTCACTCAGTCACTAGCACCTTAGTTTTGGTGGTTCGTTTATTAATATCTGTCAATTCTTTTTGGTCAGTATACGAATGAATTGAATCAGAGTTGGAGAGGCACCATACCAGAAGGACGCAGCCAGAGAAAAAAAACAAGGACAAAGAAAACGATTCCATCGTAAGGTGAAAATATATTAATATAATATTTCATTTAGTCGTGATTTATCCTAAGGTTCAACACCATGAGGGTGTTTGAACCAATCAAGAATGCATTGCATTTTGCCTGTAAGTACTGTACAGAAGTCACGTCGAGTACTAGGGATAAAACAGGGGTGCAAATCCGACGAGAATCACCGGAATCGATTCGTCGCAGTGATTCTAGTACATCCAATCTGAGAATCAAATTTCTCCATTGAATCATGTATTAAATGTTGTCATTTCAAGTAAATTGATTCTCGGCAACTCACCACGAATTTGCAACCCCTGAAAAAGGTTCAGGAAGCTAGAGCCACAAAACCTGATCATGCTGAAAATTCCCAAGTACTAACACTGTGGGGTCGAGAAAATAGTGTAAAAAGTAGGGTTTCTATGTGGTAAGAATAGATTTTGTGTGGATACATGACCTAGTGAGGAAATGTCCCAAAATGGTGCATGTGGGATTGACTCAAAAAAAACCACCCTAGGGTTCAACAACCTTCCTGATAAAATTCCTAGTCTTTGATGATCTTAATTTGTAGAAGAGAGGGTGGAGGGGACTGTGTCCCACCCACCCCCCCGCGAAAATTGTCAAATATTTGTTCAGTATTACGTTTTCGGTTACATTTGGGATGAAACAACCTGTTGTACTTGATGTGCATATGCATGTTCTATCTCGACATGTTTGGTCTTATATTTTTTTCTATAGGTGGTTCCAATCTTCCATATGCTTCTTCCAGAGGGGCAGGCAAGTAAGTAAAAGCAATTCAAATTAAAGGCCGGACTCAGAGATTCCCGGGGAGGGCGCCCTCATTTTCAAACAAATCGTGTTTTTGCATAGACAATTGCTGTTCATAAATAAATCCCTGTGTGAAATAACTAAAAGCTCAAATCGCAGTCCTTCATATAGAAACTTCACAACTTGTTTAAAATGCGGATCCGGAAATTTTGTTTTACAAAGGGTACTGCGAAAACAAAAACTCCGATTCATATCTAACTTGAATTGAGCTGTTAGGGAGTTTCGTTAGTTTAATGACTTTTTAAATTAATACACAAAACAATAAAAATTTCAAAAATCTCGGAATCGTCTTTAATCAATAATCATAAGTGAGAGTTTTCCCAGACCATTTTCAATGGCGGTGCCGGTGTGAAAAAACTGTAAATTGCCGACAACAATTTCAAAAAATTTCTGGATTGCCAGGTAAATGCGGGTATACCCGGCGAGTGCAGCCAGAAAAGGTGGCAGCTTCAGCACCTGGGGATCTTGCCCCCTAAAAATAAGGTGATGTCTGTACACGTGCCAATTAACAGTGAAAACAAACACCAGGCCTTATCTAAACAAGAGTGTTAATTAGTGATGCTGACATGCGGAAACACCGCCACATGTCGCACCAGGACAGTGAAAATAAAGAAAATAGCTTAAAATGTTTATTTTTTGTACTGTATTTTGTCAGATTGTTAGCGTAACTTGTGAGTGTGCGTATCAAAGAAGAAAGAGTTAACAGGTTGGAAACTTCATATTTGAAAAACTCTGCAGTGATCGAAAAAGCTCAAAATATAAATTTTCCCACCATGTGGCGGGTCCCAGATGCATCACATTGCTTACCCCCCCCCCCCCCCCCCCGAAAAATATATGTGGTTTTCACCCTAAAAAGCTGGTACGCCACTCGGGAAGGGGGATTACCAATATCAAATCAATTTATAGGAAGCCCTGATCACTAAGATATGTATTGACGTAATAAATAAACCCCCCCCAATAAATGCCTTTGGGTGTGTGGTTACCAAATGTCCTAAAAATACCGCCAATTCATAGTAAAACACTTGACAATTTAAAGGTGCTGACGATCGTCTTTAGGGACCAAAAAACCCCGCCCCAAGTACCAGAAGTAGTATTTGATTTCGATACAGACGAAAGGCAGTATTTTCTCATTATCGCGCCTAAATTTTCAGCCCTCAAATCCATTCAGTTCTCAATTATAACAAAACTGCGTTTTATAGGGTTAACCATTAATATTACCACAGTATTGAAGAGGGCATTGCAATATTTAGCATTATGGTTCTACCGTCAAAACCGAAAGCTTGTTTCCAACGGTACTTGAAGGCATACGTGCAAGTGCCAGGCCCTCATATCATGTAGAAACACAAAAGACATAAATCAAAACAAGCACCTAACCAATCACAAAATTTATGCAACATTGATGCCATGTTTTGTTCACCCTGGAAGCTTATCCAATGGTGCACACTCACCCATAAGTTGTCAAATAAAGTGAAGATGCCTTTAATAAGGCAAAAAAAAATGTTGATTGTCCTCATCCGACCGACCCTAATTTTGGATTCAGAGTCTTTTTTTTTTCCTTTTATTGAAAATCCGACCCTTAATTTTACGAAAAATTCCTATTTTTTTTTTTTCAATTTTAACTTTCTGAATGTAAAAAGATGATGTTTCAACAGTTTCTTAGCATGTTAAGTTGGGTTTCATAATGTACAAAGAAGCATTTTTGAGTACGAATCAACTTGATTTTTGAGTGTTGATTAACTTATTAATACAACAAACATGTTTCAAATACAGTTTGCTATCGAAATTTTAAAAAAAAAAAGAAAAAAACGGTTTTTCCGACCGACCGACACAACTCTAAAAGTCCATCTTGGACTCAAAATTTTTGTGTCGCCTGCCTTAAGGCAGGAAGAACACATAAGGGATCACTTGTCCCCTGTAGTCTGTTGTTGATGTCTGTTGTTGTTGTGAAAAAGGGTTAACTTTGCTTGCTAATCCGCGTACTTTGATGGATTTAACCAACCTTCAGTCGTATATTGCAACATGGGAGCCCGCATTTGCTGATGAGGTCAAAGGGCTCCACATACCAAGGGTCAAAGGTCCATGTGAGGTCAGTTGTAAAGATAGGGCCTGAAAATAAATTGAACCTAAATTGAAAGTTGAAGTTCCATTGGAACCAAACTGAACCATAGGTGCAACATGGGATCCCTCATCGTTAATGAGGTCAAAGGTCACAACCAAGGTCAAAGGTCATGTGAAGGTAAAGTTTGTAGATAGCTGAAGATGTAAATTGACCTAAATTGAAAAGTTTAAGTTCAATTGGAACCAAACTTGGATCATAGGTGCACCATTGGGTCCCTCATTTGTTAATGAGGTCAAAGGTCCATGCCAATGTCCAAAGGTCAAATGAGACCTATCATTAGCAACCGCGACGGCAGGCACAAATGCGGTCCGAGGACCGATGTCTTTTTTTGGCCATAAGTGCGCACCGCCTGCTCCGTTTAGTCCCTTTTAAGGGTGTTGGGTAGTACCATAACACTGGTGGTTTGAGGACCACTTGTTTGTTCTCAATTTTCAATACAAACCCAGCTAACTCAATTTCAATGATTGTTTTCCATTGTAAATGCTTGTTCCCTACTGCCTTTGTTAAACCTGTTTTTATTTACCTTTCGATGTCAGGTCCGGTTTCCTTTAGGGCCTGCTAATGGTACCTGGTACCAGTAACTACCGTCCAGGGCCAAGTGTGTCGGCGGCTAAACCGTCACCCCCATCGGATTTCTGATGAGGAGGTTTATCTGGTTACCTGGTAGAATGAAAAAGAAGATCTACCTAACAGGCTAGCTCTGGAGGCTAAATGGTGCCATCCAGCACATGCTGCCTGCATGGTGGGCTGGTTGCCCAAAGGCTAGTCCCCCGTCGAAAACTGTGGATGACGTCAGGAAGGGCATCCGGTCAAATACCTTTTGCTCCAATAAATCCTCACCCAGCAGTATTGCTGAGCGATGTGTATCCGGCCACCCTCATTAACAGGGACAAAACCGTATTTACAACCTTTGGTATAACTAACGTAGCTGGTTCATATTTTCTATTTATTTATTATTGATCTACAGACAGGCACGTATTACACCCTTAGTGAGGCAATGTTGAGGTTAGACTTTGCAGGGGCTGTTCATGAAGGAAGGCGATTCAACTATATCTGCAAAGTAAGTAATACTTGTCCTAGTGCACAGTTGTTTGACCCAATGAAAGTTGTCACTTTTATTGTGGGCCGCCAGCTATAGCTGGAGGCAGAGCCGTATGCAGGATTTATTTTGGGGGTTGCGGGACTTTGAAAAAGTGGACCTTTTTTTCAAAAAAAGGACCGTTTTTGGAAAAAGTGGACCTAACCCCCTAAAATGGTCCTTTTTTCACAGGTGCACCATGGGATCCCTCATATGTTGATAGGTCAAACGTCATATGCCAAGGTCAAAGGTCATGTAAGGTCAAGTTGAGAAATATGCTAAAATGTAAAATTGACCTCAAATGAAAAGTTGAAGTTCAATTGGAACCAAACTTGTGTCATAGATGGACCATGGAATCCCTCATATGTTGATGAGGTCAAAGGTCATATGCCAAGGTCAAAGAGCGGCCCACAGCTTATATTCTTTGAATAAAGCGAGCGCGAAAGCCGAGAACCGCGAAATTCTAGTTTTAAAACAATTTTAAGCAGTGGCGACACAGTTCTGTCAACTAGAACATGCAAGAGCTATTACCTCGGCAAAAATCAGAAAAATCCATTGCAAGAATCTTGCCATATATGCCCATTCTCCATAGAGAGACATGGTAAACTAAATTTTAAAGAAAAATCATATTTGCCCACAAAACTTACAAAGGATGTAGTCAGTAGAATAAATATTCCAAATTAGTTGTCAAGTGCGTGTCGCCGTTGATATTTTTTGTTTCATTCTTGTTTTGTCATAATAAATGAGACTTTCACAAATAGCTGTGTAGCATCATAAATTTCTTGTGGTTCTTGAACAAGTTATCCTACTGTCATGTATTTAGTACAATACATTATAGGCATATTGCAATGCATTTTGGAATTTGGTTTAAAACACTCTCTGGGTGTATGCACCCAACAAATTAAGGAAGTAAGGTACTTTTTTAAGCTTTTTAAAGTTCTAGAAACACCCCATTCGAACCCCATCTAAGTTCAAGACTTTCATGTTGGGACTTATTTCCTCCAATTTTACCCCCAAAAAAATTAGTTTCCAACTGAGCTCTAACCAGTTATTTCTCCAAAATTTTAGCCAAACAATTTTGAAAAAAAAAAGCCGGTATGCAATGTACACTTATGCTGTGGTAGCTATGTGCGGCCCAGATTTAAAAATGTACATACCATGGGCTCCAGAATGGATTTTGAGGCCAACAAAAAAAATGATCCCTGAAAAATGAAATCCTCGTTGTTTTGACTTGTCCATACTGGTCTGAGTGGAAATTAAGTTTAACCTATTAGCCCGGGGTGGCACTCCCATCTTGGAAGCCACGCGTATGTAAGGCTGTTAAGACCCCCCTTTTCAGCATCGTTGTCACCCAAAGACCCCCTTTTTTTTTTAAAAACCTCACCCAAAGACCCCATATTTTTTGAAAATTTTACCACTGTCACCCAAAGACCCCTAATTTTGGAGACAATTTTGAAAATTTTCACCCGAAAACCTTCATTTTTTAGAAAACTTTGCAAAAATCTCACCCAAAGACCCCATTTTTTCGAAAATTTTGCCAATTTG